>JAMKCH010041206.1:0-13576 GCA_023653785.1 Ophioderma brevispina
AAAGCCGGCGGAGGACTTGTGGTTCGAGCCGAGCCTTGTTGATATCAAGGTCGGAATTTTGATACGCACTATAGAAATTACAGAATAAGGTAAAAAGTACTGCCTAATTGTCTTTAATACACGGAATTTCAAGCCAACACGTACAGGTTATGCTCGCATATCCATGCCAGTTACAAAAAATATATAAAAATATGATTTATGAGTTTTCGATTGTTTGTTCGGGATTAGCAAATCGCTGCTAATCCTTTAAATGCACTCTTGTCATGAAAGGTGGTCCATGATTATTAAAAGTCAAAAAGTGGGGAATTGAAAGATGTGAATCAATGTGGGAATCTTGAACCAAACCACTGCACTGTTAAAATGGCCCCTTCTTGTGCTACCATGATATGTGGTGAGTTTAAAAGCACAAGCCCTGCATGGAACATGTGTGCGCATACTGCAGTGCAAAAAAAAAAAAAAAAAACCAATAGCCACTGCCGACAAACTAGTGGACAATGAGTTGATGCATTCTGTATATAATTTCTAGGAGATCATAACCAACCATTTCAACCAAGTTACTGATTGAATACATTGATACGATGCTTCCCATTATAGGATCATGGCCATGCTGAAGCAGTGTTTTCCTTTGCTAAAAAAGGCCAAACAAATAAAGTGAAGTGCTAAAGTAGCTCAGAAGTCTGTGATCACAGATTAAGCACTACTACTGTCTCAGGCAGGCAGTAGCCACGAGGTACGGCAACTGGTTAACTAAGCAAAACTGGTGATTGGCCGGAGCTACAAGTAAGTAAATCTCATGATAAACATTACGAATGTTTTGTACATGACATCACTAGTGAAATTTGGCAGGGGATATTATTTACAAAGATGAAAGTGTGCTACATCATGTTGCATGGTGGTCATTTATACTTTAAACCAATTCATTTAAAGTTGCTCTATTTAGATGTAAGGGGGGATCTTAGCATGGTGGTCATGGCTTTTGTTTTTTCTAGTTGGAGTGTGTGAAATGTTGGTGTGTTGGTGAAAGAAACATTGTGTGGCCAATTTTTTTTTCTCCAAGAAGGCATTAGAGATTATTTCAATTCCCTTAGACTTTGTTACAAGGACTGATTTGTGCAGTTATAAAGGGACCAAAATGCGGACAATTTAGAAAAACGGTCACATTTTATTGTGACATGTTTTCTCAAGTAATTGATGAGATATAAGATTTGTGTTTGTTTATGGTGTAGAGAAATGAGCAATCGTGTATTTTTTTTCATTTTTCTGTGTGTCATCAAAACAAAATTTAAAAAAGTGGATGGTATTGAATCACGTATTAGTATCCACTTGGTTGAGAACTCATTTTTCATAATTTTATGGAACTACAAATCAATTTAGAAAATTTTAGAATTTGTAGATTGAGTGTTTCTATTTTAAATAAAAGTGGTTGTTTTTAATTTCCCTAAATTGAAAGAAAAAACTATAAAACAAATCATACACTTCTTGCATCTTCAAAAAATATAGGAAGGAAGTTCAATCTTAATTATAGTCAAGTTGGATTAAATTGATTTAGGGGATTTGATGTTTATAGTTATTTTCGTAAGACCATTTGATCCAATGCTCCTACCCTTAAATATTAAAGGTGTATCTAATTGCTCGGATGGCATATATTAAGCTAGTATACCAATGGACAGCTTATGACTTCAGGATGCCAAAAATTATCTTTTCCAAAAAAAAAATAATGTGTAATTAGCAGCTATATAAACAGTAAAAAACTAAGCCCTATATTTCGTATGCGATTTTACGCCAAAAAATACGCTTAAGCTTCTTCTCTGACTTGGCTATTCGGTGTGCCGTGGCGGTTGTACAAGTCTTGTTGCCGCAAGGATCGCCAATTGTTAGGAACCCCACATTGGACTCCTTTCTCCTGTGTTGAATTTTGCCAATATAGCGTTAAATGTTGGTTGACATAGGTTTCCTTGATCTCGAGATTGGTAATTATAAATTCCGGCTTCATAAGTGTGCCAAGAAATGTGACAAAATCGCTTGAATTCTCCTCGCTTACGATGAATCGTGACTAGCGAGCACAGGCGGGCAGAGCAAAGCTGTTTACACGCAAGTGTGAGATTTGACACCACTCATGCTCCTGGAGCATGGGTGTGGTAAACCGTTTCAGGAGCGGAGTCTCATCCCTTATATTGAGCGCGACCACAATAGGCAGTAGCGAATCTCGCTATCTGTTTTTAAATAAATATATAAATTGTCTATTATTTTTTAAGAGGCACGAGGGTTCGAGGGAAAAAGTTTTCGAGGGCACAAAAAATAAATATAAAATAGCTGCCACTTTGAGTTAGTGAGAGAGACCTGCCCCTGGAGCATGGGGGGTGGTAACAAAACTACGCGTGCGTAAAGACACGGCTCTCATTGAGTTACGTTACACCCTCTTACAATGTATGCTAACCGATGGAAATGCATGAGGTATAGGCTATCAGGGGGAGTAAGTAACGGTGATATTTAAATCTACTTTGTCTCAGACCGGGAAAAAGAGTCACTCAACTATGGTTATTGAACCTTTTTATTAATGAATCACTGTTGGCTGTGCTATTGGGTTTACGGTACAGTCTGCTCATGGAGCGTAACATGGCGGTAATTACTTAACTAGCGACAATTGTGTACCAAATACAAAATTGCAGCAAATACTGCGAAGCAAGGAATTCAGTAGTTAAAATGCCGACTGAACCGTTTCTTCTGGGGACTGAGTGGGATAGAGCCATCAAATCTACAAGATACTTCAAAGACAGTTATTATCTGTATCTGTATTGATCATAATTCTGATTTAGTTGGGCAAAATTTAATAATGGTAGTCTTCGAAAGGCAGAACGCGAGCCAATACAAGTGAATGGGTTTGTTTGCTTGCATCGTGATTGCAAATCGGTGATGACGTCACCACCTCCCAGCGCCCAAGTCAATAAATGACTTTTGCTGAGTGGTGTTGATAGAAAGACGATTTCCTTTTTGGACTCTTGTAACAAATCGTGAGTAGCATAAATATGACACAGTTGCCATATAAATCGCGATAAAATAAGCTTTGGTATATAGCTTAATTATGCGTGCGAGCAATGAGGATCACCTGTAAGGAACCACCAACAGTTACATCCATTCAAAATACAAGCAAAGGGCAAGCAAATTCCACATTTTTTATAACCATTCAATCAACATTGAAAAAGGCAAACAACACACACACACACTAAAATAGAGGATTAGGTTTGGGCAAGAAATCTTTGGGTGTAATCTTTAACTCATTGGAACTCAAATGTTCTCACAACAGGCTGATCAGTTTGTATTTACCACAATACCTGCGTATCTATGCCTTATTAGCTGGTCAGCTGGTAGGCCGTCATCTGTAGGGAGATTCAACACATGTGATACATGGAGGGGAAGAGAGCACTTGCTGTCCACCTATGGGGGCTTTTTTAAGTAATATCTACAAACAGGTACAATTTCAGTTAGTAATGTATAAGTGTTCCTAAAGCAATAAAATATGAATGTATGAAGAAATAAATTTATCTTACTTGTTACATCTGGCAGACAATTTACCTCGTAATTGTTGTTTAGAAGCCATTGTTGAAATTATTTAATAAAGTGCATGTAGAGCACGGGAGCAATACGCTTGCCATATTTTTATGGATGATCTATTACAGTGGTATTAAGTTTTAGAAATCATACCATGTGAATTGTGTTCTTTACAGTCTAATGTCCTAAGATACTTTGGATTAGGTTAGACTTGGCCGACATAAAAAAAAAATGCCTCAACAGCACTAATGCACAAACACAAAGTTTTCACCTGTAAAGTTTTTACTTACATATGTTTATGTCAAAATTTCTGAACCCAGTCCATTGTGCTTATGTGGCGGAAGTTTTTCCACAAGACCATTAGCGATCATGCTTAAGTGGATACCAGTGAAATGAGCACTAAGTGTATAAAGCTGTTAAAAGCGCATAATTAACCATTTTTTACGCGCGCCCCCAATAATTTTAAAAAATTTTGAGATTTGTACACGGTTGCATTGGTAACAGGCTAGTGAACTATTACCTGTGAATGGGTAAGCTCGGAAATGTCAATGTGTCGAAAATGAAGGAATTTTGTAATTAGAATAATTAATATCAGAGATCTCCGATATAATTCAACGGAGCTGGAAACAGCCTTCCAATATGGAAATTGGCCGGGAAATAGCGGCATTTACGTGTCTACGCTCATCCATAGGTGTTTTATTGGTTCAGGCAAGTCAAGTTAGAGGTAATCTTCTTGAGGTGGCACTATTCGTAATCGACGACATTAAAAACTTTAGCATTTACACTCAGCCCTGTTTGCAAAACTGAAATAATACAGCATGGGGATCAAAGGTAATCGAATGAATAGCCGGTAATGTAATGTTAATATTAATGATAGACCTCGTTACCAACCGGCATGCATTAGATGAATGAATCCTCTGAAGAATTTGAGAAAATATTTAAAACCATGAGGGAAGGTCCCATGCGGTCAATGCGCGATTTATTACCTATGTATATTCTATAACATACTGTCAAATGTAAAAAAGGGTTATTTACTGGGTGTAGCCCAACAAAGTAAACACGGGGTTGATATTTCTGGGTAGAGAAAACTTAAAGATTAGTCTTAAAAATAGTCCAAAAAGTTCTTTCTCTTATGTACCACCATCTTTTGCAATTCATACAGGCATTTATGCACAACCGTTAGCTTCTGTATTAAGATGCATTGCAAGAATCTGAGAATGTTCAAGGGTCACACCAGCATCGGTAGCTACTGCAAGCCACCTGGCCCTCCTTATATGGAGGAATAACCCCGACCTGTACAAGACTGAGGATCCATGATGATGTCTGAAAAGGGGATGGGATGGGGGCAGGGAGCATGTGTCAGGATATGTGTTATCATCTTCTCAAGTTGAATAGTGATAGAGGTCATCGGCTCGGAGAGGTGGTGGCTCCTACTCCACATTCTGCTTACCAGCTGGACTATAGGATAGGTATAGTGCCAATCTGTTAGATCACTTGACTGGAATAATAGCTCCGATATGTAGAGTTACCATGTGCAAAGATTCATGCCGCGCTCCCCAGTTTAAGGCTAACGCATAGTGATATCTGAGTGATGCTGAAACCCAAAAGTATTTTTTACCACTAAGTCATTTGTCTGTTTATTAAAAACCATCTATATCCTAAGTAAGATTAGACACCAATGTTCATGCCCACACATGTAGGAAACCACTTTACCCTGCTCAAAATGATCAAGGACTACCAGTCGTTGATTACACAATGTAGTACACTGATACACATTCCCTGACTGATATGAAAACTGATATGTTGTAGGTGGTATTCTTTGATCTCTCTTTAGTGGTAAATAATAATACTTCAGACTAGCATTTTCAGAAAATGTTAAATCATAAGTTTTTTTTTCCATTCAAAGAATGTAAATAAAATACATAGAACAAATCTCATTGATAGGTAGCATTACCTGAAAATGTGTTTACATAAAGGATTGATCCAAGGGTTCCCGATCCAGATTATGGATTACATTCATAAAAATCCAAGTACCATCGTGAGAAAGCTCACTGATTAGCCATTAATTAAGCTTATCAAATAGTCAATCTACAAGGTCTATGGCACTGAGAAAAGTTTACGATGTAGAGGCAACAAGCCCCTCTGTGACACATTTCTGTTTCCTTTTCAGTTGTGCATGTGTTACAAGTACTGCAAGCCTTAGGTTATTCTCACATCTCAGAACATCATCTGACGCATCTACACACCACTATGCTTCACAGTTAGAGGCTCTAGGACTATGGCACTGGGCGATATTTGTACTACTCTTCCATATACCCAATCGACAGGAGTAAAGATTGCTTTCAAATTTGTTAGGGGGGTTTAGCTGTTTTTTTTTCTCAGCGTATACACTGTAAAGGCCATTAATTTACGTTAGTTTGAAGTAGAATTAGACTTAGCATGTTGCATCCCCTGAAACCACCTTGGAGATGTCTCCTGCTTGTTGTCCTTGATGATGAAGTATCTTATTCCCCAGCACAAATACAATACACCCCAAAGACTCGTATGCTTCAAACTGAAATAGTCTATATGATGTCATATAATGCAAAACATATCAAACATCACACCGAAGATAGTACGTAATGTGGAGGAAAAAAAGTTTTCAAGGTTTCTTGAAGCGACTAAAATATGGTTTGATTGGCTGACATTATTTGAAAGTTGTTGTATCTCTAGCTTAAGCTCAAGTTCTTACATATGTCATACCAAGATAATCATTCGATGATATAAGAGTCTATTTGGAACTTATAAAGTGTAAATTCTTTATAGATTTAAGCTTGTTTTGATTGACATAGGTTTAAATACCAGTTGTTTAAGGAGATGTGAATCCGAGCGGTTGCTCAATATCGTTACTTTCTGCCAGAAAGTAAGGAGAGCTTGCTAGGAGACTCAGTTCACACCAGCAAATAAAAAATTATAGTTTGTCCCTATTTTTCAATGATTTAATGATTTCTGGTGGTGACATGAAGAGACAGTCTAGCCCATGTTAGAAACAAGAAAGGTCACCACAACCCAATTGCAATAGTCTACGTCATGATAAAACGAGAAGATTGATTTGCAAGGTGCTTATTGGTTCATTAATGAATCTTCAAATTTGCAGAGATTAAATGAGTTGAAAGAAACATTTACTACGGATCTGGCGGGACCTGGCTTGGTAGCAAAGCATGCTCCAGAGTTTTTGCTACAAATGGGCCACAGTGAATACAACTATGCAGGCATAGATCACAGGATGCACAGAGTGTGTTTACAGTGGGTTTACGTAACATTAGTAAAAAGACACAATGGACAGAAACCTTATTTTATTTCAGACATATTTAAGAGGGTACCGAGATCAGTGAACCAGCAACTGTCTTTACACAGGGCCCTCGTACAAATAACATCAAGAAAAATACAATACAATATAGATAATATATTAGGTGGTAAGCAATACGAGTCTTGTGTGTATTGTATTTGTGCTGATATTGTATAGCAGGTTATGGGATTGAACAGCATCAATGCCATATTGGCCACTCCTCTCCAATCAGCTTCTATTGCAATCTGAAAAAATACTTGAGTGCACTTTCAATATAGTCACTATGCAATACGATGTCACATTGGTGATTAACATAAATTCTCCCATGCTCTACGGTAGACATACCTTGCAAGAGTATAATAGAGCACTGTACAACTGAGCATCTCTGGAATCAAATAACAGGTGGTTGAATTGCAGTCATGTCATGTATGTGGCTATCGACCTACACATGCTACTATTGCATAGGAGTCTATAGTTAAAAAGGAAAAAGGTCAGCTGTTCATTAACTTGGTTTACACTTAAGAAATTGTTACAATTGTTTTTTTTTTTTATCAGGGTTGGCTTTTGCTGGCAAAAATGGTTTTTGACCAGAAACCGGTTTAAAAACCTTGTTTAAACCGGCAAATAACAATGGTTTAAACCATCCAAAATAGGAAATATCATTTTAGGTATGTCATACTAAATTAAGCCCCTTTTTAAACATAAAACTTTTGGGGTGAAAAATAGTCAACATGCCTTGGCATTATTTTATGTGTTCAATACAAGAATACATGAAACAGAAGAAAGCATTGTGAAAATTAGAAGAAAAATAACATAGAAAAGTGCAAGGGAAATTTCAAAGCATGCAAAATTCTGCCCGCAAGAATCAAAATACTCGCTGTGGCTTTACAATTACGTACTTGCTCTTCTTCCCCCCTTCCTTTTTTTTATCATAACAAATTGTATTTTGCAATTTAACAAAAATTCTTCACTTTTGTATTGTATTCATCATTACTCTTTATTTGAAATTTATGTTACCTCTACAGATCAAAAGCATTTTGGGAACAAAATAGGTTTTTGCCAGTTTGTTCTGCAAAATAGATGCAATAAAACCTTGCGGTTTAAACGGTTTAAACCAGGTTTAAACTGGGGGTTTTTTACCAGCCAACCCTGCAATTGTGAAGGACACAATTTAAAACAAAAAATGTACATTTTTTTTATATTATTACAAATATTGGCAAGTATTTTTCCCGAGTATATCATATGGCTGCTATTGTCTGTTGTACTAGAGAGTGAGCATTGCATCGTGAGTTGTTGAGTCGTCAGTGCAGCCTGATACGCAGCGAAGAGAATGCAGCCAAAAGAGAAGTTACTGATCGGAAAACTCAAACGTGCCTGGCAGGGATACATGAAGCAAAGGTATAGTAGAAAACAAACTGTGAATACAAGTGAGATTGGTCTCACCCCAAAATATGGTTTGATATGATTTGTTTATCATCTGAACTGTTGTTTTAAATAAAGTATGTGTGATAGACAACATATTGTCGCTAGGCAGGAGACACCCAAACTAAAGCATCAATGTGTAATTTTTGGTCACATAAATTTGAGCAGAAAATCACAGAATCAAACAGTAGTCCATTTCAAAAAGTAAAGAGCAGTTCCTGATAAGAAAACTCAATGTGCCTGTTGCATGGATACATGAAGCAAAGGTATAGTAGAAAACAAACTGAATACAAGTGAGATTAGGTCTCCACACCTAGGTCTCTCCACCCCCCAAAATATGGTTTGATTTCTTGATTTGTTTATCATCTGAACTGTTGTTTAATAAAGTATAGTGTGCCTAGACTAACATATTGTTCGCTAGGCAGGAGACACCCAATCCTAAGCCTCATATGTGTATTTTTGGCACCTAACTTTGAGCAGACATCACAAGAGCAAATCAAACGTAGTCCTTTCAAAAGTTTCGCTTCTGCTCATTGAAACTACAAAAAAACTTCTCTTTGTGCGTAATAAAATACTCTTTCAAACAGTCGTTCATGTTTTGTGCCTCCTTTAAATTTTCATCATGAATTTGCTACATAGGAATTTTTGTCCTTGGCCCTTTTTGTTTCTATGAGGTTTTGAGTTTAGAGGTCAAATTCACATGATGTGTTAGATTGGGGTCCACATTTTTACAATTGTCATTTTAAACAAGTTCTGATAGTGGGATTCTTGAGAGCAAGTGGATTAACGACGTCTATATTGACTGCGCCCCCGTCCGCTGGTTTGGTCTTGAGTCCAAGATTGTCATGCAAATGTTGGCATTGTTTGCACTGTTTTGTGGCATCATAACAACCTGCTGTCTCTTTTACCTCTTGATGCAGAGCTGGGATACGGATGTCCTTCAACATTTTCATTAATAAACTATCCCTTGTACGAACCTTCGTGATAAGCAGGCTGCACATCTTATTGACAGCTTAGATTTCCAAACATTATTTTTTTTTGGTCCAGGAAATTACAAAGCTAGCTAAATCCACTGAGGTGTGAACCCAGCCATGAAAAGTTGGGAAAACACCAGATTTAAGTGCCTAACCAGTTAGCAAATCTTTTTCTACTTAGGTACTCAATATTGGTGTAGATAATCTTGAGTCTTAAGCCCATCATGGGTGATTTTAGACTGGCATTTGTTCATCTTTTTTTTTTGCAGGCATTGAGAGCTCTTTATGAGACACGCCATCATGACAGGGCATGGCATCTTCTCAAGGCTGGACATTGGAATGATAGTCATGCTGTTATCATAAAACACTTGGCTGCTGATGCAGTAATTAATGGTAAGGGTAAAAACTAAACAACATTAATTTGCTATGTTAATAATGATAATAATTTGAATATTTTTAACGCGCGACATATCCACGTAAGCGTGCTCAAGGCGCTGTGCAGCAGCCATGAAAGGCGCTCAGCACATCAGAGAAACTTTAATACCAGAACAGATTTATGCCAAGAAACTCAATTTTAGGAGGAGGAGGAAACTGGAGTACCCGGAGAAAACCTGCGGGAACGAGTATGGATCGAGAAACCAAATTCACATATTGTGGGCTGCCAGCATAGTTGGCAGGACCACTTTGCATTACCTTGTGCATGTGTGTGTGTGTATGCATGTGTGTATCTGTGCGTGTGTGTGTGTGTGTGTCACTAAAATGTTAAGTTTTTTATATGTAGTGGCCCACAACTTATATTCTCTGTTATGCTAACAATGATTTGAGTTGATCTGCCAATTTTGGTAATTATTAAATGAATCTTCTTTAGAAATAGGAATTTGAAGTACGGGAATCATTTCTGATTTTTCCCCATGTTAACAAACTTTACATGATATAAACATGCATGTGTTCCCCCTTTCCACAAATAACACAAATTATACCAAAAGTACAACTCTAGAACAAACATCAACCACAAAACTTAGCAAATTATGCTCAAATTCTTTAATTTTTATTGGAACTACAACAGTTTTGCACTTTCCACCGTTGAAGGTTTTGAACTGTGCTCCCTTAAAGATTTGTCTTGCATTAGTTAATACCATATCCTACTCCTTTCCAGAGAGTAAACATTTTAAAGTCTACATTTCTACCATGAATGAAATATATCATTACTATTTCTTTACCTTTCAGAAAACTATGAATACTTGAAAGGATTATTGTCTGAGCTTGCACCAGATGACCGTAGTATTACCATTCAGGACTGGAACACAAATGGACAAGTCTACTTGGATTTCATTAATATTGAACAGGTTAAGATTAATGTGCGCAGTGGTGGCCACCGGGCAGGTTTGTTATTAGCCACTTTGGTGAGTGCAAATTATGGCATTCATAGTTTTTATTTATGCACGTCAAAATAAAATATTTAGCTGACAAAACAGAAATACAATTCTGGCTACTTGTAAATGCTTATTTAATCAAACACTACCAAGCTTTGCCCAAAAAATGTGTATATTATTGTAACTTGACCAACACTAAAAAATGTGAAGAAAACTCTGGAGGTTAGACTTTTAGAAAAAATTACGAAAAAAATGATTGCTTTGTTCCCTTTTGACTCGCAGAAAGAAGAAACAAACTCTAACTAAGTCATCTCCTGTTATTCACAGAATAAGGCATAAAAAAATAAACACCTCGCCTAATATTTTTGGTCTGTTATGGCCGAAAAACCAATTTTCCTACCTCAAAGATTTTTTATAAGTTTTAAAAACAAACAAAACCATGTTACGGCCAACCACTATGCTTGGCAACTCTGGAAAAATACTCATCCCACAACATGTATTGAAACATTTCATTCATGTAAACTATTTTTCACCTTTAAACAGAAGTCCATATTCTTATTCGTGTGACCATAAGCGTATGAATTGAGAGGCTTCATCCTGAACATAACATCTCTGTGCAATCGTGTGGTAACCCTCAGTGGTAGTAACAGAACGCCAAGGACAGGTTGAGTCAATCACAGATCTCCAAGAGACCGCTAATATGATGAAGATGTTCTCAAATTACAGGTATGCACTACCTTAAAGGTGCGTGTTCCAATCATCTTGGGACCCCCACCCCCCCCCGCGAGTTACCCCAGAAGTGTAACGATTTTGGATATCATCAGCATAAAGGCCAATATTTTTCTCATGTCGTTCTGAAATTTGAGCTCTCAAATCCATTTCATCATATCCCAAGATATAAACAAAAAAACACACACCATTTCAGTGGTTAACCATCATTAGCAGAGTATTGAATAGGCTTTGCAACATCATTATGTGCATCTACTTATCAAAACTGAACTTCATGGTTTGTGTTTCCACGTACTTGATGGGGTGTAGTGCAAGAGTGCCAGGCTCTCATATCAAGTAAGAACACAATACACACAAAATCGGAACAAGCACTTAAAGTGGCAACCATTTTTTGGTCCCCCCCGCCAACTTTTTTTGGCGGAAAGCGGACAAAAGGAATGCTCACCATCCCGTGTGAACTAAGCACGTGTGGTGCCGTGCTCGCAGATAGATGTAATCTTCCAGTACGCGCTGGTTGGATCTGAAGTGGCTTGGGTCAAGGTCAAATGAGGGTCAAAAATATAGGAAAAAATAGGGGTAAAATTGCTGTAAACCTTGTCAACACGATATATCTTTTGATCTAAGCAAGTATGGTGTCCATCTTTGGAACATATATAAGTGGGCGGCGGATGAGTTCGGAGATGGGTCTTGTGCCATGGGTCCAAGGTCAAAAAATGGTGGTCCAAAATTGCTTTAAACAACCTTGTTTAATGTGGTAGGATGTGGAAACTTGGTGGGTGTGGCCCAACATTCGGTGGCCAAAATTTGAATTTCATGTCAAGGGCAGTGGGTCATTCAGGTCAAATCACTGCATGTTGTTATGTCATGAACCCTGGTGGTGCAGTCACATTTGATATGCCATTTTTCAAGGTCATTTTCAAGGTCATTGGTGGAGCATCCAAGGTCAACACCTACAAATGGTTGTATGGTCATGATGAAACTTGGTGGTGTCATCAACATTGCTCAGAATGTCCAGTCAGCTGGGGTCATCCAAGGTATTGAAACTGGCTATGATGAGCCTCTTTCTCCGTTTTCCACACAATCCTCCATGTGTTCTTTAAATGTTCCTTTTTCCTCCTTTTATTTTACTACGCTCGACGAGCGAGGAGACTTTTGTTCGAGAACCGCCTTGTGGTATTAGTGATTGTGAGCAAGACATCAGGAAATGTAACCACATACTGAATCTGCATGAGTTGCCAGCAGACAGTTACTGGAATATTGACATGTCTGCTCAATGCAGTGCATGATGCAATAGACATAATTGGTCCTCAACTGCAACTCAAAACTGCAACCATAACCTAAACCCCAAAACATTAAACAACAAAAGTATGTCTTGAAAAATGGAAGTAATTTCAAACAAGATATGTAACATCTTTACATTGATTTTTTTTTCAAAGAAATAAAAAAACCAACAACCAAAAAATAAAAACCAATGAAACATTAAAAAAAAATTTCACCCCATAAATTGGGATTCCTGGTATTTGGAAAAGCCTTCCATATTTTCCTCCTTGTTATACCTGAAATTAAGGCCTGGGAAATAATGTTTCCTTTTATGTTATGAACAAACACATCCCAAATTGGGAAACCCACCTAGCTGAAGCTGACGCCACCTTTTCATGGTCAAATTTGGTATCATGTTTTGCTTCTTCTATCCGAACACCTGACTGGTTTAACTCTATTGAATATGGCAGATCAAGGTGAGGGGCCCATATCATTAATCCATAGTTATGATTTCGCCATCCAATTTTGAGTTGGTGTTTCACAACTACTTTATCATGTATCAAAGGTGAGTGACAAAAAAAGGAGAAACAGTCTGAGAAACTTTCAGGTGCAAATGCTTATCTGGCAAAAGCAAAACTTAAGCATTCCTCCATTTCATGAACTATTTAATGACAAAGATATAACAGGAGATGTTTTCATAGCTGCCCTTTGTTAGGAGCCTTTAAGTGATCCCTAGATACACATTTTGCTCTTCATGAGCTACAATTCGCTACATGAGGCAAAGTCCTTGTATTCAAGTTAACCCAAACCCTTATTAGCTTATTGGCATGCCGAGGTCAATTAATGAGTGCTAAGACGTGGATGATATAAGTCCCTCTTTCCGAGCAGACTCTGGAAGACAACCCAAGCCTCATCTTAACATAAGCATGGCTCAACCATCA
>JAMKCH010041207.1:0-42734 GCA_023653785.1 Ophioderma brevispina
ATAGCTCATTTCATCGCGCTGCAAATAGTGTAACCCGAAACAGACTGAAGATTGTGCATTGTGATGGATCGATTGGGGACCTGGGAGTACATGTATGATATCATTGGATTAAGGACTGTTGCCAACAAAAGAAGACTACTTGATGACAAGGTTGCTACTTCTTTGATAATCTGCGATCATAATCCAAAGCGTTATGACATTATGTGAGACAGGGGGTCGGCCATATTAATTAGGTCGTCATGTGTTGCGGTTAGCATAAGATTGACACACTTGCGGCTCGTTTACTCTTTAGGCTATTTAAAAAATTTTTGGGTTTATAAGTGGTCGGGCAACTGGATTTGTGTCGTTTTTGATTAAATGTAATGATTAATTTATACTTCTGTTACTTGATTATGTTTACTACTATCTTGGGGGAATGCGGATTTGCGCGGATTGGGGGCCTTTTTTTGTTTTTTGCGCGGATTAGTGCGGAAATTGCCGATTTTCCGGTGCGCGGAAAAACAAACAACACGGAATTGCCAAAGAATCGCACGCGGATTTGAGTTTTTCAAACCGCGGATTCTCCCCGGACATTACCTATTGACTACTGTTTGAGTAGCCATGAAGTACCCACCCACATAGGTACCGGCGGTAACCGTTTTCCCCAGAAACCCACCGGGGGAGCGGCAGGGAGGGGTTAGGGGGGTGATGTTAGGGTCTCGCATTTCGCCGTCATGGTCAAAAGTGGGGTAATCATCTACCTAGGTACACACAGTACATCCATTACCTACCTTAAGGCTGACTCAGAGAATTTTTGAAATATAATTTTTTTTGAGTAGAAATTAAAAATAGCCATCTAGAACTAAAGATCGTCACCTAAATGTTCAATTCAAAGTTAGAGATGAATGGATTTTCTGTTTTCATGCAGTGAACATTTATGCAACAGTTAACAGTGCCATATACTTTATGATACCATGTAAAAACAAAAATCCGATCCGTAATTTTCTAAACAATTTGTGATTTTCTATATGAAGGAGCAAAAAAAATCCGATTTGAGCTTAGTTATTTCACACAGTGATTAGTTATTGACAAATTGAGTGCGCCTTCATCAGGAAATCTCTGAATCAGCCTAAAAACCACTAGTTACCACAAGGTCAAGGGAAGTACTTAGCTATGATGGTCCTCCCATGCAAATGAACTCGGGTTATTATTTTTATCTGTTTAATAAATTTTGGTCACCTGTGTATGCACAAAATATTAGGTTTTTTTTTGGCACTGCTCAACCTACTCGAATCAATAGAAATATTCATACATAACTTGAAAATGATCACAAAGGTAAAAACAAGAACAATGTTTTGTGGCTGCATCCAGTGGGCCACAGTGCTGGGCCTACGTATAACTCCATTTCCCTCCTCTGTACGGCGGGGTAGGTGGTGGTGGTGATGGTGATGATGATATGATACCACATTTATATAGCGCAAACAAACAAGTGTTGTCCTAATGTCACCGGCCAATATTATTACGCTGCCATCAGGAAATCGTCAAAAATCATTTCGCTTCATTTAGGTTGTGATGCTGGCCATTAGCGCACTGCCTATTAGGCACTTAGGTTGTGATATCCCATAGCAGCTCCCCATGATCTACCCTTAAAATTTGCAGTGAACACCTCCCCCCCACAGCAACACGTCGCAATTTAAGTTTGTTTTAACTTCTTTTTTGTGGGCTGTCAGTGCAGTTGCCACTCGATTTGCCCCGGTGTCAGTATCAAAACAAATATCAACGACAAATGCCTATGACTAAGTTAGTGCAAGTAAAAGATTTAAATGATTAAAAATATAAGACTTCAAATTGTATTTACATATGTAGAAAAAAAATACATCGTCCTCGAACCGCTTGTGTCGCCTGCCGTCGCGGTTAGTGAATGATAGGGGGGCCCCCCTCCCCCCCCCCTAACTTGACCTTTGTTTACCTGATATGTTGACGTTGGACTTCATAAACAAATGACGGGTTTGCATTATACAAACCCATAAACTTGAACTGAACTTCAACTTCCAAACAAGGTCAATTTACATTGCAGCTATCTACAAATGACCACATGACTTTGACATTGGGACTGTGAACTTTGACCTCATCAATCCAAATGAGGGATCCATGCTGCACCTTTGATTCAAGTTGGTTCCATTGAACTTCAACTTAACAAAATGAGGTCAAATTTAATTTCAGCTCAATTTACAAAATACTGAACCTCACATTGACTTTGACCCTTGGTATCGGTGACCTGAACTATTCAACAAATGGGGGATGCCTGTTACACATGTGACCCAAATTTTGGTTAAATCCATGGAAGTTATGTGGATTATTTTACAGGCAAATGTTAACCCCTTTTTCACAACAAAACAGACAACAAGACATCAAACAGGGGACAAAGTGATCCTAGTGTCTTCCTGCCTTTGGCAGGCGACACAAAAAAAAAACATTCTGGGAACAATGGTCGTCAGCAACTCATCCCATCCAATGCAATAACCGCCGAACCTCTGTGGTGCGTTGCGTGCGCACCTCAAGGAGTTCACCGCAGTAGAGTAGCAACATCAGCTGCCGTCAAATTTATCAGGCCTCGATAAATCGACCCTGTCGATGCCCGGGGCCGGCACTGAAAATTATCTGGGGGCAATTAAAATGTATACCAAACCTGTCCATCAGGCTAGTAGAATATTTTAGAAAAAAGAAAACTGGTTTACTCTTTAAAAATTGTAGCTATTATTTGATAAAATATGGTTTGATATTAAATTTGTAATAAAACTTGTGAAAGGGTAATAGTTTGAGTAAAGAGGTACAGGTTAAATTAAAGGTTCCCTGTGGGCCTGTTCTGGATAATCATGGCCAATAGTTCAATAATAGTTCATCACAGTACCCATGGAAGAACATTGGTATAATTCAGCTCTTCACACTCCTGTAATAAATTTTCAATGTAGTTTAAGTAATAGTAAATGTTCATGACAACCAGTACCATATTAATATTGGAATTACAATGGCCTTGATGTACAACCAAAAAATTTGAAATGATTGTAAAACATTATACACGAATCCGACCGGGACTCTTATCGCCCCTACGCCGTGGGCGGCGCACTCACCATCCCCCATGACTGGGGGGCATCTTTTGATTTCTCGTTATAAACCGCCGTTTACGTTGTACGTGTTACACAAAGAAGAGATAAGTTTGATCACTTCTGACGGCAAACCAACACTATTTCACTGTTATCCATTTGTATTTCAGGGCGGCTAGGAGAAAAAAAATGTAAATTTCTTGGCTGCACCCCAAATAGCCGATTAAAAAAAGTTACAAAAATGAGAAACGAAATGCGTGCGAATTCACTCGGTAATGACACAAATGAAAACAATCCAGGGGGTAGGACATGCCAACCTTAACAGCAAACAGCAAATTCAAACGCATCAAATTCCCGGTGCTAGTCTGTTTCAAAGACTTAACGTAGGAGGAGCCGCTCTTACGCATATCGGAACGGTTACCACACAGACTTGACTAAAGACTAGGCCTGGCACGATATTTAAATCTAAATGACCGTTTATTGGAAATACACTATTTTGCAGCATTACCACTAACCCCGACGCTTTTGAAGCAATATATTTTCTTAATTGATCATATATTACTAAGATCTTTTGAACAAAGGTTTAAGAGAGATTTTTTTAATGTCAAGGGACAGCAGGACTGCCCTAGTAAATTTTTGCACGTAGCACTTCCCAAATTGTTTTTTTTTTTTTTTTTTTTTTTTTTTTTTTTGTTTTTTGTTTACCCGGTTTGGAAAATTCCCCAATGCCAAAATAGAGCAGATCGTGTCCTACCCCCCTGAAACAATCATAGTATCCATTTCAGTCGAAATACCACATTGTAACCGCCGGTCATTTTCACGGGTACTGATAGTCCAGGCGGAGCACATTCCATGCACAACCGAGACTAATTTTGTTCAGATCTCCGTAAATTCGATCACATGGGCAAGGAAGTGTCCTTTCTAAAACCCCAACATCCCGCATCGGAAGATGTCACGTTGTTAAGCAAATACGATCGGTCTTTGGGAAAAACACAAAACTATTCAAGTTTTCACTGTAAACGGAATATATCAAAATTCGATTGGACTTTATTTTGTCTGGATGTGTGAATTTTACGAAAATATTTTTACTCCGCGGGGCTGTTATTACCAATTTTAACACGGATTCTAACCATAAGCGTTTCTCATTCTCAGTCACGCACGTGGGCGACGCGAAAAACCTTCAATTTTTACCAACACAGTAAGACAATTGCCCTGGAATCCAGTTTAGGCCAGTCCCGACATCATCCTCCATTTAAATGCATGGAAATAAACGGTGAAATATGTTAACAATTGCAAAAAATACCAAAAAAATAAGGAAAGCGGTCCCAAATAGGTCGTCCGATGTATTGTGATGGTTATCGAATTTCTGAAGATGCACAATTTCAGTTTTGGTTACATGTCAACTGAAAATGTCTTGAGTCAGCAATAACAATATTATAAATGTAAAAAATAATCATGTTTAACAAGGTCATTGTCCCATACCCCAGGACAAGTCCCATACCTCCAGGACCATGTCCCATACCTCCAGACAATGTCACCATACCTCCAGGATAATGTCCCATACCTTCCAGGACAATGTCCCATACCTCCAGGACAAGTCCATACCTCCAGAACAATGTCCCTTACCACCAGGACCAATGTCCCATACCTCCAGGACTACGTCCCATACCCCAGGACAATATCTATACCCCAGGGCAATGTTCCATAACCCAGAACAGTCCCAAAACCTCCAGGACAATGTCCATACCTCCGGACACTGTCCTATCCCTCCGGGACAATGTCCCATCTCCCTAGGGACAATTGTCCCATTATCCAAGACAATGTCCATACCCCAGGACAATGTCCCATTCCCCAGGAACAATATGTCCCATTCCCAGGACAATGTCCATACCCCAGGACAATGTCCCATACCCCAGGACAAATTCTCATACCCGAGTGCAATGTTCCATACCCCAGACAATGTCCCAACCTCCAGGACAATGTCCCTACCTCTGGAAATGTCCCAGTACCTCGGGACAAGTCCATATCCCTAGGACAATATTCATATCCCCAGAAATGTCCCATATCCCCAGGACAATTCCCATACCCCAGGACAATTGTCCCATTCCCAGGACATGTCCAATACCCCAGGACAAGGTCCCATACCCAAGAACAACAATGTCCCATACCCCAAAAAGGGGAACAATGTCCCATTACCTCCTGGACAATGTCCCAACCTCCAGCGATAATGTCCCCTACCTCCGGACAATGTCCCATACCCCCAGGACGATGTACCATACCCCAGGACAAGGTCCCAGCCTCCAAGACAATGTCCCTTACCTACAGGTCATGTCCCATATCCCCAGGACACTATCCCATACCTCAGGACAATGTCCCAAACCGCCGGGACAAAGTCCCATTACCCCAGGACAATGCCCATACCAGGGAAAATGTCCCAAACCTCAGGACATGTCCCATACCTCCGGGACAAGGTCCAATAACTCAGGGACAATGTCCCATATACCCAGGAAACAATGTTCATATCCCAAGATAATGTCCAATATCCCCAGGACAATGTCCCATCACCAGGACAATGTCCCTACCCCGGACAATGTCCCATACACCAGCGAAATGTCCCATACCCCAGGACACTTTCTTAGACCCCAGGACCAATGTCCCATACCCCAGGGCAATGCCCATACCAAGGACACTGTCCCCCATTACCCTCCCAGGAGAATATCCATACCAGGACAATGTCCCATACCACCAGAACAATGTCCCATACCCCTAGAACAATGTCCCATACCTCCAGGACAACGTCCCATACCCCAGGATATGTCCCTACTCCAGGACAATGTCCCAAACCGCAAGGACAATGTCCCATACCTCCAAGACGATTGTCCCATACCTCAAGGACAATGTTTGCCAATACCTCCAGGGACAATGGTCCCATATACCCAGGGGACAATGTCCAATATCCACAGGACAATGTCCATACCCCAGGACAAATTCCTATACCAGGAAATGCCCCATACACCAGGACAATATTTGTCTTAACGACATAAACAATGTCCATACCCCCAGGACAATGTTCTCCCAGGACAATGTCCATACCCCAGCACAATCCCATACCCCAGACAATGTCCAATACCCCAGGGCATAGCCCAATTCCCCCCCCAGGGACACCTGTCCAATTCCCCAGGAAATTGTCCACTACCCCCAGGACAATGTCTTATACCTCAGGACAAGGTCCCATAACCGGACAATGTACTGTTGTATATTGAATCAGTTCGAGCATCTGAACCTCGCATCCCTCCAGTTCAGCCCAGGTGTGACCTACATATCTCCAGATATTTTGGTCACAAGTGTGTCAATGACAAATCAAGAAAAGAAAATAGGTAAAATATGCTAATTATACTTATGCCAATTAGGTACCTAGACTGCACTATACTTTGTAAATACAATCAGTTTGAGACCATTTTGAGAATCATTAACCCAGCACCCTACACCAAGTTTCAGATCTGTGGACTTACAGATCGCCAGATATTGTGTTCACAAAAAGTGTCAATGAAATCAAGAAAATAGGTGTAAAATATGACTAATTAATTATGCAAATTAGGTACTTAGAATGCATATAAATACTGTTGTAAATCGAATCAGTTTTGAGAATCATTAACTACGCCACCCCTCCACCAAGTTTCAGCTCTGTGTGACTTACAGATCTCCAGATATGTGTTCACCAAAAAGTGTCATGAAATCAGAATAATAGGTCAAATAATATGCTAATTAATATGCAAATTAGGTACTTAGATTGCATATACACTGTTGTGTAAATTAATCAGTTCGAGAAATCTGAGAACCCGCACTTCCACCAAGTTTCAGCCTGTAGACGCACAGATCCCAGATATTTTGTTCACAAGGAGATAAAGCTCAAGACGCGCCCCCGCCGCCGCCGCAGACGACGACACACGGATCATGCGGCCAATAAGCGTTTTCTATGGACGACCTAAAATAGGTAGTGTAAATTCTTATTATCATGATTATGGGGCTATTATTTCGTTCGTTAGCAATATGCGGCGTCCTGGTTGTACTGTGTCATGTGTGTTGGTGGCCGGATATGCACCCCAGTAATGCACGGGGGGGGGGGCTGACGTAGAGGGTGTCCTTTCGAGGCTTACACACGTCGGATTCGTGTATAGATAATTTTAAAGTTAGAAAAAAGTAGGACCAAGTTCGCGGCAAGTGATATTTGACCTGGGGTTTCCCAATCGGAAAAGCTGCAGGAAAAAAAAAATTTTATTGAAGCCTGGAATTTATTTTACCGCACCACAATGCTAGTATGAAACAGACCCTTACAGTTAGCGCATGGCTTTTACCGCAAATAAGAATCTGGCTGTGTAGTGAAATTACCTTCATTCCTAAACTTGCTAGAGTGGGGATTTAAAAGAAATCTCCCAACTCAACATGTCTGCGCTGACATCGAGAAGTATCGTCCCTCCATTTGCGTTAGCTTCTCTCTGGCTTCTGAAATAACCCATATGATAATAGTGTAGCAAGAAAGAAATAATATGCAGAATTCTTTTCAATTCTCCAATTGATAGATCTAGTGTTGTATTTCAATGTAAATTTCAAGTATACAATTGATTCTTGCAAAACTCAGACAATGTGAATCCTGGGGAATGAGTGCTATGGTAATGTGTGGTGGGAGGGGGTTGTGTGTGTGGACTTGTGTGTGGTATAGGTATTACCCTCAATCAGGGTGCAATTTCAATACCGGCTTGCGAGAATCAATGGTGATTCTCATCAGAGAGGTTTGCGAGAATCAAACCGATTCCCAGGTCAGATTGATCCTTTGACGGGTCAAATTAATGGCAAACGTACAGTCGTAGAGCACTGTCATGGTAAGCTAGTTTCAAAGCCGGGGGCAAAATTGCCACACTGCAACGGATCTGTAAAAATGAGAACTAAACTTGTTTTCTGCCTCCCTACCTGTATTAGTTTCTTGTTAAGTTCAGTGTGTGTAACAGTAACAACGTATCAGAAGAGGTATACATGACCTAAGGTCTATTGAATCACTCAGGCTTTAATCCAAACTTACAACAAGTCCACTCATCAATATTGTAACACTGAATCCAGTGACTAGTACTTGGTTCCAACATGAAATCACTGTCTTTAAGGTTAATTACAAAATATACTTAACATAAATAACTTCTGAACATGCACACGTATTATTAGATTTTGATTTAATTTACCAACACATGCACTTTAAGAAGATGAATAAAATAAGGAATTATGCCAACCATGAGGCATATTTATGTATCAATGAATGTAATTTCCTTTTCCCAAAGACTGTTCGACCGTCGGCCTCGATACAGTCCGCGATTAGGACCCTTACATAATTACAGACCCCGGAATCACTGGTAAGTGGCAATGGTGATTGCCGAATAGGAAGACTGACAAGCGTATTTTTAAGTTATAGCCGGGATGCGGAAATCGGAAGTCAAACAAAATTGCTTGGGGGCCAACGGATGGGAAACAACATGCGTACTTCGTAGCGCGGCGAACGCATAGTCTCATACGATGTGCAGTGAAATTAAAGAAGCAATTTGCAGTTTGTTTTCACCGCGATTCGGGGATTCCCTGCGGCTTCCCCTTTGTTTTCACAGCGATGTGACGTCAAGACCGCTACCAGCATATCACCAAGCAAATAACACAACAAGTCTAGTTGTCACTACATGGATGCACACACAAATGTCACACGGTTTGTAAGCTCCCTTTTTTATGTTTGGCCCTCAGGATGAGTTGTCTAATTTCACGAATCACCGTGTGTATACTACAGTTGTGTGGACTTGACTCGGTGCTGAAGAATGCCGTGACAGCTGCGTACTTGGCAAAATTTTGTGGGTTTAATCGAACAGGCCTCCCTAACAATGTAGCACGTGGAATTCTGATTGGTTTCATGATTCAATTTCGTATAATAGTAAACAACAAGATACAGCAAATCAACACTCGATACTAAAAGCCGAAGTCCAACACGTGAAGTAACCATGACATGATTGGTTCTTGCTACTAGTCGAAGAAGTATGACCAATGAACTGAGCTCGATATAAGCATCCGTGGCAGACGCTTCTATAAATAAAATGGGTTTTCCCATGTTGTGGCAGGTAATATTACATGTATCGAATCCATGGGTTCCTACTGTCACCCATGGACGACAGGGTATTGAAAAGCACAACAACATGTCCACATGGCCCATAAGTGGTTTGTTTTACATGCTGCCACGGCCTCAAACTAGTGGTGATGAGTGAAACTTAAACCAAACACTCTTGTGTTGTGATACTTAATACAAATGTCAATTTAATACTGAACTTAACATTGCTAAAATTATAAAAAATCAGGAACAAAAGTGGTTTTTGTGATTGTAAAATATCATGATACCTAAATTAACAAGCAGCACGCAATCATGCCATATGGTTGAGGGGTGTGTAACCTTTAAGTCACTAATCATGACCCCATACGAACTTGACGTGCACGACATATGGTCAAGCAGTCATTTACTCTGCCCTTGGTAAACATGCCAGTACCCACTTGAGCTGGTTTGCGATTTCTGTTTTGCTGGGCCTTATGCAAAAAGGGTCCAGGGGGCAGCGCCCCGGAGCTCCTGATTTTAGCATTTTTAAATCACCTAAAAAGTCAAAATCTGGAGTACAAATTTCTTTTAAAAATACATGTACAACGAATACAATTTTTTCCAGCCCCAGATCGTTACTGCCGATCTCCGATCATAAAATTGTTGATCGGACCGATCAGATCCCGAGTCAGATTTTTTTGTAAATTAAACTCGCGGCCAAAAAAAAAAAAAAAAAAAAAAAATCGCGTGACTTCGGATGAAGGGCCTAAAATCGCCGTATAAAATTCAGACCTTACGGATAAGCCGCACCGCCAGATAAGCTGCACCAGCGACGCCGACTTTTAGGATCGTGTATAACGTTTACATAGAGAAACCAACGCATTATTCATGTTTATATCATATTTATAGTTCAATATATGTCGCACATGCGACATGTTTATATTTTTATAAATATTTTAGAACTATATTTCAATGAAACATGAAAATCCAAGGAAGCAAAGTCAGAAATACGGCCGAAATATTCCCATTTCAACTCTTTCGTTACGTATTTTTTTTTAGGTATGTTTTCGCATGCAGTGGCTATATTTTTTTACAGCATCGATAGTGTCATAATTAATATGTAAGAAGAGACCTATATTGGTTTGTCGGCGCCCTTTGACAGTCACTATCTCCCATGGAAGCTACGCCTCTGCGGAAGCGTTTCCTACCAAGGAAGACGGGGCCTTTTGGATCGTTACCACTGAACTAGCAGACCGTCCCTGAAGGGAACCTACCTCCTGTAGAACGGAAAAAACCCCAACTCCGCAATCATTATCATTCAATCATCGTATCTAATTTGAATTTTCTCTAATTTCGCAATCTGTTTTGATAAGGTGTATTGTTGTTTAACTTATCTCTATATCATTTTGCGTTTTTATATAACATCCTTTATTAAGAAGGGACTAATATTGGTTTGTCGGCGACCCTTTTGACTAGTTTATGGTGTGTGTCCGCTATCTCCTCCTGGAAGCTTAACGCCTGCGGAAAGCCGTTTTAACTACCAAAGGAAGCCGGGCCTGTTGGATTCATACCACGGAACTAGCATGTCCCGAAGGGACTACGCTTTGGATACGGAAACCCACTCCGGACAATACATATCAGCATCATCAATCAATTTAAATTCGCAAATCCGTTTTAATGCTGTTGGTGAACTTTATTTATATCTACATATCCAATGTATGGTTTTTATAGGACACATTTTTTCTTCTATTAATATATCAAATATCTCTTTTGTATTATTTAGGACAGATGCAGGACTAGATGAAGACGTGGCATCTCTATTCACGAGTGAAAGCGGAGACGAAGAATGAAGGTTTTAAGGTGATACTTGCGTTGTCTCAAATAATAAAAAGAAAAAAAAAGAATGGTCCATCCCCGTTTGGGTAAAATAAACCTGCTGGTGTCCAAATCCAAATAGAATCTGTTCTTTCATATGTTTCTTCTTCTAACTCTTCATAAGTTCTTGACGTCTTGTGGGATTTACTGTTATAGATAAAAAGATGATAAAGTAGATATGTAGTAAATAGAACGACATGTAAAAAATATAAATATTATCAATTATGAAACATAAATATATTAGTAAATATAATCTAAAAACGGAATAAATTATCATAAAAGGCTAATATAAAGTATTACAGCTTTGGGATTAATAATTACTTGGGACAGGAGATACACACACCTAGTGTAAGTGACAACAAGCTCCGCGGGGTTCGGCGCATTCTTCGACCAATTACGCATCGCTAAACAAGGTGCGATGTTCCTTCCTGGCTCCACTCCGTCCACGCTCGGGAGTGTTCGATCTGTCCAACAAATTATTAATCAGACCTGTAAATTAAACGAAAAAATGTAAACTGAATAAAGATATTAACTGAAATATAAATAAAAACTATAAACTGATAAGAGTAACCCCATGACTAAAAATTTGATAAGGACCCACACTGACTAATTAAAATACTTAATAAAATTATAAGAGAACCTCGTAATAACAAAACTTCATTAAATAACTTAATGATAGTCGATTTCGGATATAGGCCGTAAGAATACAATTCTTAAATGTTTAGTGTTGAGTGCCAAAAGACGAAAACGTGTAGAATCATTGCACTCAGGTTTTGTTCAATACATGTGCAAAAATAAATAAAAATATTAACAAATTATCTCTTTTCGTTATAAACTTAGCAGCAAGATTTTTCTTAATAGTAATTTTAGAGAGGAAAACAAAAATTATCATAGATTGGAAGGGATTAGTCCAAAAACAACAAAGATCACCTGGACTCTATCTCGTCTCTGGTCTCCCATCCAAGCACTGACCGGCCCGACGTTGCTTAACTTCCTTGATTCGCCCCTGTCGGACTGTTTAAGCCACTACATCAACTTCCTTTCTCGTCGCAAACTAATACTTAAACCTTGTACTCATTGTGTTTACAAAAAAAAAATAAGAGACAAGAAAGATAAACGTATAATTACTTACAGAATATACTGATGAAGTACGTATGAGGAAACACACATTCAGTCTTATTTTCAGCCATACAATGCTGAGAGAATGACACTTGTACGCTGCTCATTTTCCGTCTGTAGATGTTGAAGGAATTTTCCATGTATTTTGGAGGATCTTCACCCGCATGAAACATCCCGTTTCAGAAGTATTGCGTAAAATACGCAAAAATGTAATGAAATTATCACAGTGTAACAACAACAGGATTCTTCGGTAAATGATGGCACGCATTTTAATGACATAATGTTAGTAGTCGCATGAAAAATAATAAATGGTAAGCTTTAAAAATCTGTGTATTTTAGTAAACTTCGGGCTTTTTATTGTCCAGTTTGGGAGATCGGTGAGGTAAATCGGTAGCTGATGACTTTCATTCTGCCGATCCCGATTCAAAGCCGATTCAACCGAAATCGGCAGAATTTCCGTCTGCCGACCAAGATCGGCCATCACTAAATCTGCTTACCTGTTGACAATTTAATGTTTCATATCATTAGCTTTTTACAGAAGTCATGAATACGAATCCCAAGACGATCAACATCATTGACCTGCATGACATGAGGGCCTGACTTGCTTACATGTATACCTAGCCTTGCCATTCTGATGGGTGTTCGAAATATCTAAACCGTAAAGGGACCCCATTTACGGTTAGAAGGGCTATGTAGTCTAGAATGGCGGCCGAACACATGACCTAATCAAAACATAAATTAGGGTCCGGGAGAATCCGCGATCGCGGAAAATGACATGTTATTCGCGGATTTTTGCCTTTCCCCGGATTTTCCGTTTTCGCGCGGAAAACATCGGATTTCGTATTTTTTCTACCAAAAGGTCACTGAACTTCTTGCCCGAGTGTTTTTCTTAACGATCAATGTGGATTGGCAGAAATTTGATTTGGTCGGCAAGTTGATACTTTAATGATCGCAGCAAGGTGGTCGATGCAACTCCGATGATCAGGGTTGCATTATACCACCATGCCGCGATTCAAGCACGATCTAATGCTCTCTTTTTTTTCTTGGGTATGGTTGTAGACCACCTATGGATATGTCGTTAAGAGATGAAGGGCCCCCAGTCCGTACCAGTGACTAATGGGCCTTTAATTATTCATCCTTGAGTGCACACTTTACTCGATTACATATAACCCCTGACGGTACTCGTGTAACGGGTGTCTTCATGCTCGCGGTGTCCAAAGTCATTTTGCGCGCGGTAACAAAACAGGAGAAATAGAGTCCTCCGGAATGAACAATAGATAGGGAGGATTGAATTTTAAGAATCACCCAGTTACCGCAATGTGCGGGGCAGCAACATGATCAAAATTTGGATGAACCAATTTAACACAATGGTGGATAGAAGTGTGTGTAATTCACACTTGAATCCATGCCATTGAATAGTTTATAAATCCGCTCATGGTAGGCTACTCTTATGTACCCTATCATCCATAAAATACATCCATGATTTGCCAAGATATTACTGCTCCATATACCTGCATGAGCGATGAGCTGACTGTATTTGCTTCACTCCGAGCGATTGCACGTGGGGAAATTTCCCAAGAACGAAAATTCCATAAGATAGTTTTGAACTATACTGATCTTTTAATGACATTTCAGCTCATGACACCGTAATAAACATGATTTAGCAGGTTTGATCACCCCATGTATTTTCTGATCGCAAATTGCAATACCAGTTAAGATTCTAATAATTCACTGGGGGGGGTTTTTTTTTTATTATCTTTCATTGTACTCAAAGTGGCGACAGCCACGTGCGAAGGCAGCTGCATGAAGAACCGGCCTTACGTTATTTCATGACAAAATGACATTTTAGCTTCAAACACACAAGTATTTTTTGGACTTGAAAGCTAAGTTGTGTTAGTCTAAAAAGATTTTTATCAAATATTCTTGTTTCTTGCAATTGTCAGCCCCCCCCCCCGCCGATTAACATATGATAGAACTGTTGTTTACTGTAACTGTTTGGATTGATCCATTGAATTAATGGGGGTAAGGTAGTTGCGTTATTGTAATACTCAATCGGTAAAGAACATAAAGCCTGAACAATTGCTTCAGACATCTGACACGTTGTTTCTTCAATTTCAAAATGCAGTATTAATCATTCAATTAGCAATTCCAAATAAAAATTATTTTTTCTTCCACCTTTTGTTGGTATTCCCGGGATGGTATTCTATCAAATTCGTCGCTGCATTCTTTAACAACTTGGCTGCAAGTTCATCAAAACGTTTATACGGTGCTGGGCAAAATCTATTGACGTACATGGTTCATTGATCTACTACATAGCTCAATTCATCGGGTTGCAAATAGTGTAACCCGAAACAGACTGAAGATGTTGTGCAGCATGTGTGATGAATCGATTGGGAACTGGGAGTAAATGTATGTCATTGGATTAAGTAGGTCAACAAAGAGACTACTTGATGGACAAAATTCCTAGGGGTTCTTGAGAATTGGCGATCATAATCACAAAGGCGTCAGACAGATGCGAGACAGGGCTCGCCGTATTAATTAGGTCGGCAGGTGTTTGCGGTTAGCAATAAAGATTGACCGGTTGCGGTAGCGTTTACTTCTTTAGCTTCAGTTAATTTTTGGGTTTATTACTGGTCCTGCAACGGATTTGTGTTGTCGTTTTGGATTAAAGGTATGATTAATATACTTTCTGTTTACTTGATCAGGTTTTACTACTATTTTCTGGGGGATGCGGATTGCCGCCGGATTTGGGACTTTTCTTCTTGCGCGGTTAGCGACGAAATTGCCGATTTCTCGGTGCGCGGAAACACGCGGAATGCGAAAATCGCGCGCGGATGTTGATTTTTTCCAAACGCGGATGCTCCGTACCCTAAACATAATTTGCATAACAGTACCGAAACGCTCTCTGACTGAATTTTGCCGGCTAAACGCAACATAATTTTGTAATGTTGTTACAAACACCAATTGCAGAACTTACATCTTTGCTTCCTTGTGGACATTAATGCGTTCATAGTCCTGGTTGATTCCACTGAAATTTGAAGCATTTATTGTTTTGTGATCAGGGAAGCAACCCAACACATGTGTGACGTTCAATCTCATACTGGCCTTGTTTTCTATCTAGAATCATATTTTAATTCTCTTTTGGGATCACAGATTTGCGGTGTGGCCATCCTGTTTGCTGCTCCAATATCCCGTAAAAATGCAACACTTTCTTATAAGCCGCGTGAAGCCCATCATATTTCTTCCTCAAGTATTTTAAATCCAACAAAACTATTGGGGGGGTTAGGAGGTTTTCATATATTTGAAACTTGAAATGTAAACAACTTTTGTTGACCTGTGTTGACCCCTTTCCTTCGTTGATGAAGTTGACCATTGGGGACCATTCCATTTGTGCTAAAAGGGTTGAGCACAACTCTTTACAAATATTGGTTCCGTTTTTTGTTGTAGTCCTTATTGCACCTTTCAAAATAATTGTGAATTTTTCAAAAAAGGGGTAATTGGTCCTACAGCTATGCTGTATTCAATTGCCAAAATGAGGGTCGACATTCCATATTTCCTGACCTTGTTTATGAATTATTTTCCCTGTGCGATAAATAGTACAGTCTATCATATTGCATTATGGTATGGAAAAACAACAAACAAGGAGGTATTATTTGCCCCTAAAAACAAATACACACCATTTTCGTGTCACAACAAACCAGCGACCAAGACCTGTTCAAGAAAGTCTGCCGATGTTTCCAACAAGAAACCGGGATCAAACTGCCCACAGAAGATCACAACAACCAGCATATAGTGAAGAACGTTCCACAGGTATGATTAAGGTAAAAATACTGACCATTTGGAACCAATCAAATCAATCACAAAACAAGTTTTCACAGTAACGTCTCAAAATGTTGACGCAACCCACCGCCCATATATGTGCCTTAAAATCCAATCTTTGATATACATGTAGCACTCAAGCATATTGCTAGCTACAGATTGAGTTTCTTCTCGATCAAGCTGATGGTTCTGTCAAAGTCCTCAGCAGCAGCAGCTGAAAAGCAGCTGCTAACCTTGTGCATTTTTCAATGCCCCCCCCATTTCTTTTTATTGTACATCTTTAATTTGCGTGACCATTTGAATTCCCCTGTGATTGCTTTCTTTTCTTTCTTCCCGATGATCCATAATTCCCGTTTCTTATGCTTACACCATGTTGCATTAGTAAAAAAAACTCCACCAGCTTGTCCAGTTCCTCCTCATGTCGCTGATAAAAAAAAATTGTCACCGTTGGTATCTTTCCTTCAACCTGACCATTTCCATTGATTTCCTTTATCTTTCCTTCTATCGGCTTTGTAAATATCATAGTCGTTCCACAACTCAAAATTTCCATTTTTTCAGCGAGCCTTGTCGCTGGGAGTCCTCATATATAAGGGAAGAAAAAATTACTTTTTCCATCAGATTTAAAGCTAATCCGTCAAGGGTTAAATACGCTCCCGTTAAGCTTTCCGCCAACATGGTTAAATCATTGGAGGGCAAGGCTTCGATTTATATGAGGGGAATTATGGGGTAAAATAATAAAGTGAGGTGAAACACTTTTGAAAGTGCTAAAACATCACTTTTCGTCCAGGTTTGGTGTTGGCTTGAAAAACACTAAAATGCATACTGCTTGGTATTCGTACAACCTGTATCGATTAGCCTAAATAACTCCGTCACTAGAAAAGGGAATGTTAAATTAATTGTTGGAAGGAAGGAGGGCAGGGCTTCGATATGTAAGGAAAATTATGTAAAACGAACACGGTTGCAAAGAAAATGACTGCCATTTGCAGAGAACATGGAACCAACTTCCGCGAAAGCGAGCGCTCATTGATTGGTTTTTTTTTACAGATTTTCCACACGGTCTCTAATTGAGAAAAGTCCTAAATTTTTTTCGTGGGAATAGAGACGACTATCAAATAGTGGGGGAACAAAATTGTTTTTGTCGAGCGTAATGGAATTGATTAAAATTTAACAGGATGCGGCGCACTGCTGTATATGCTTTGATTTTGGACGCCTCACATCAATTGCCCATCTCCGTAGCCCCAGAATGCATCAAAGGAAGGAGAGTCCAGCTCGGTAATAGCCACCTCGACATTCAAGCTGCTAGCTTCAATGCCGAGTTTTGTTTGAAATGACTAATAAGTATAAAGCAGGTTAAAATACTTTTTATAAGCAATTAAGCTTCATAAATAGATGATTTGGATCCAAAACACATTTAGGGTAGCTTATTTAAACCTTGATGCTAAAGATTAAACTTGATTAGGGTCATATATCGTCAGAACGCCAGTTTTCCTACCGAGAGTATACGGCATAACACACACTCGCGGGGCACGCTGAATCCAGCACCTTACACAGAGCCTGTCGGATGTCGCTTACGGTACTAAACCCCTCATAAGAATTTTCTTGTAAGAATGGTAACGGTATAGCGGTCGAGTTGGAAACCACGACACACATGTAAATTTTGCTGGAGCCTCGGAGGGAAGCGTGATATGCACTAAATGCTTGTCGTTAAATCCTCTCATTTATTGTTGGCACACCAGACGACGGAAAACTGTTTTTTTTTTAAATAGACTAACAGAAAAAAAAACAACACGTTTTTGAGGTTGTACAAAACCTGATTTCAGGAAAACCGGAAACTGGCATCTCTGTAGAATAGATTTGGAAAGAGTTCCGTTATGTACCCCCCCTCTAAAATGCACAGGAAAACAAAATTCTATTTATTTAAATGGCCTAACACTTACAAACACCATAACCCTAGAGGCCAAAACTAAATAGAATTTCGGCGGTTTCTCGGCTTTCTTCGCGCTCGCTATATTCAAAAATATAAGCTGTGGGCCGCCCCATGCACCTTTGACCCTGGCACGTGACCGTTGATTCAATCAACATTGAGGGATCACATGGTGCACCTATGACAAAAGTTTGGTTCCAATTGAACTTCAAGTTTCAATTTAGATCAATTTTTAAATTTTTTAGGTTTTTTCTTTTTTTAATTTGTTCTTTTTTTATATTTTAAATTCTTACAATTTTATCTCACATGACCTTTGTGACCTCATCACATAATGAGGGATCCCATTGTGCCCTCATGACAGAATTTGGTTCGCAATTGAAGTAAACTTTTTCAATGAGGTCAATTTAAAAAAAAACTTAACAATTTTTTGACACACACATCCACACACCAACACACATACACCTACACACATAACATACACACGCCACAACGGATTGCTAAGTGGGGTCGCTGCCAGCTATATCTGGCGGCCCACCAAAATAATTTGTTACATGAACACTTTACAGAGGGGATATATGGAACTCTGCCAATATATTTATCGTAGATAGCAAATATCACCAGATGCGCTCTTATCCCCGCAACGCAATGGGAATCGCAAAAGGGGCAAAACAAAAGCTGGAATTTTCCCGGATGCAACTGTAAACAACGTGTACTTCCTTCTTTGCTATAGTTTTCGGGTACGCAACGCAAGGGTTGTATCCCCCTGGTCTACAACATACGTTGCGGGCAATATCCGTCGTCAGCGAGCACAACGAATGGACATTTCCAAGAGGCAATGAGACATTAATCACACATATGCCCAATTCAATTGAGCAATACCCCAGGAATTAATGTTAACTAGGCTCTTTGCGGTCGAGAATATCAATGCGATTACTCACTTTTGAAGGAAAAATCTCATGTTCCTTCGGCTCCTGGCCATGCTATCCGGCCAATTCCTAAAAATCGCCAGCGCCATTTCATGTTCAAAATCTCGAGGATGCTGAACGACTTGTGACAGGCGCCGATCCCCTGTTGGCAATTTTTCACGTTCGATCACTCTCACTACGCTCTTTTGGAGCTAACGTGATTGCGAATATACTATAATCTCGGAGAGTAAACGAAGTGAGTAGCAACCACTGATCAACATGAGACTGTACGTACTTTCAGCTGTAAGTTATTCCTTCTTTTTTTTCAGTTAAACACACAATTCCTACATCTAGTTACGATTCAAGATTGGCTACTGAAAATTATTAATGCTCCTCGAGACATTTAGGAAACTGAAAGTAGATGCTAAAAGGAATTTTGAAGAGGCACATTAGTTGGTCCATTGTTCCCGTTCAGAAAAAACGGCTTACTTCAGAGGGTATTGATCGGCCCATTACTTGCCTATTGGCAATAGCTTTTAATCAAGGCTTTGATTATTTATCAATTTGTTTGAGTCCGCCCCTCTCTGGACCGCTCAACGTTCAGTCGTATAAGCCTTTTTCGCAAATATTTCCTTTCTTTGTTACTCATTGAATTTCGGGAATCTTTCTAAAGAACTCATTTATTTTCGGGATATTCTCCGAACGTAGCGACGTTGATTGTCAATGATGATGTCCATCGTGCGCTTAATGTTCCCAGAATTAACAGTTTCTTGGAGCTGATCAGAACCATTCAATTATTGGATTTTTTGGTAACGGATTCCAAAACAAAGAGCAGAATAAGCCCGGACCCTGATACCGTACCGCTAGCGGAAATGTAAAACTGGCGACACTCTTGCTGCTTGTGGAAAACGGCCCATGTGGGTGAAAATCGATGGTGACTACATGCATCGTTTTGTCACTGTGTATGATCCCGGTTTAGGATTATTCGAGCTAGCTGCATGTACGGTACCTGCACGAGTATGACTCTAGCGTATTTGAAGCTTAGCTACGTGTTACAGTAATGTGATACGTTACTATTAACCCTACGCGGCAGAGTGGCAATGAAGAGCCACGAACACGTGTACCGGTCGGAAATGTTTCTCGTTGCATCTCGGGCCGTCCACAACTATTTTTTGTCGCGCAAATGACTCTCATATGCCCTCATTGCTCTGGCCTCTTTACTGAAACTGAACGCGATGGTCCCTCGTTGCAGCTGGGCCGTCTTCCCGGAAAATGACGCGATGTTCCTCGTGTGCACGGACGTCACTCCCCGGGAAATGATGTGATGCTTTTCACTGCAATTTCGGACGGTTTGCCCCCAGAAGGCGCAATCTTATCAGCACGCGGGTGACACTGTGTACAAATCCCGATAGACAATTCGATTTTTTCGATGGTGATAGCGCCACCATTTTCGATAAGCTATTTTTGTAATTATGCATAAACGCATTCATGACGTAAACCCGAGCGACGTAGCAATAGGCTACGCCAACGCACACCAAAACGACCTATGATGTAGCATAATAGCGCCCCGCACGACTGGCGAACTAGAAGCTACAAATTTCATGCAGATCAGAGTGCCAGTATAGCTCCTTATTTATTTATTTTATTATTTTGATCCCTGTTTTTTATGGCATTCGCACGCGATGTTCCTCGTTGCATCTGGGACCGTCTTTCCGGAAAATGGCACGATGTTTTTTTCGTGGCATCTTCTGGGCCGTCTTCCGGGAAATGACTCGATGTTTTTCGTTGCTCTGCCGTCTTCCGGAAAATGACGCGATGTTTTTCGTTGCATCTGGGCACGATTGACTTACGCTACTTATTCCTGTGCTGCCGGAAAACGGCCGAGATGCAATGAATAGCAAGATTTTGGCTCTCGTTTCCATCTTCGGGAGCCGTTAAAAATAAAAATAAGAGTCCCTTCTTGCATTTGGCCGTCGTCGGGGCAAACGACCCGGTCCTGGGTTAGGGTTTTCATGTGAAAGTTTCAGTCATTGGGAACTTGGAATTAAACACTTTGTGACCTGTTGACCCCTTTCTTCGATTGAGAGTGACAAGTGGGACCAGTCCATTTGTGCTAAAAGGGTTGAGCACAAACTTCCGGTTACAAATATTTGGTTTCTTTTTTTTGTTGTGTCCTATTGCACCTTTTGCACCTTTTCCAAATAATGGTAATTTCACAAGGGGTACGTGTGTCCGACAGCTATTCTTGTTCATCAATTGACAAAATGAGGGCGACATTCCAGATTTTTTCCTTGACGTTGTTATGAATTATTCCCCTGTGCATAAATATACAGTCTATCCATAATTGCATTATGGTCTGGGAAAAACAACCAATCCCCAGGAGGATTATGCTAGTAATACACAACCATTTTTCGCGTGGTCCACAACAACCACGACAAGACATTTTCAAGACCGTCCCGATGTATCCAAAAGAAACCGTGAATCAACTGACAATTAAGATCCCAACAACCAGCATATAGTGAAGAACTTTCCACAGGTATGATTATTGTACAATACTGACCATTTAACCAAATCAAAATCAAATCACAAAAAGTTTCACAGTGCGTCTCAAAAATGTTGAACGCAACGCCAACCCGCCCATTATATGTGCCTAAAAGCTCATCTGTAGATACATGTAGGCACGCGAAGCATATGCTATCTACAGAGTGAGTTTCTCTCGTCAAGCTGAATGTGTCTGTTCACGTCCCTCCAGCGCAGCTTGAAAAGCAGCTGCTACATCTTGTGCCTTTTTCAAGCCCCCCCCCCATTTCTTTTATGTACCTCCTTTATATTTCGTGACCATTTGATCCTTTGATTGCTTTCTTCCCCATGATCCATAATTCCCCGTTTCTTATGTTCTTATGCTTACACACCATGTGCAGTATACGCCAGTCCAGCTTGGTCCAGTTTCCTCATGTACCTGATAAAAAAAAGACTTGTTGTCAACCGTTCACTTTCGCTTCAACCGTGACCATTTCCATTGAAGTCTTTATCTTTCCCTTCCTCTATCGCTTGGGGGGGGGCAATCATCACTTCTGTTCCACAACTTCAAAATTTTTCCTTTTTTCCGCGAGCCTGTCGCGGGGGTCCACATCATATATATGGAAAAAAAATTACTTTTCCTCATATTTAAGAAGCTAGCCGGCAAGGTTAAATAAGCTCCCGTTAAAGCTGGTTTCGCCAACATGGTTAAATCACTTGGGAGGGCAAAGGCCTTTTCGATTTATTATGGGAATTATGGGGTAAAATAACACGAGTGAAGACACTTTGAAAAAGTGCTAAAAACATCACTTTTCTCAAGGTTTTTGCTTTGAAAAAACACTAAAATGCATACTGCTTGTTATGTACGAAAACTGTATCGATTTACTAGAAGAGCCGTCACTATAAAAAGGATGTTTAAATTGTTGGAGAGAGGGCAGGGCTTCGATATGTAGGGAAAATTATGGGTAAAGCTGAAACAACTGGTTTGCAAAGAAATGACGCCATTGCGAGAGAAATCATGGACCAAACTTCCGAGAAACGCGAGCGCCATTGATTTGATTTTTTTTACAGATTTTCCATCACGGTCCCTCGAATGGATAAAAAGTCCTAATTTTTTTATACGGGGAATAGAGACGACTAATCGAAATAGTGGGGGACCAATTGTTTTTGTCGAGCGAATGGATGCAGTACAATGAACAGGATGCGCAACTGCAGGTATCTGCATTTGATTTAGACGCCTTACTTTTGCCCATCCGTAGCCCAGAATGCATCAAAGGGAAGAAAGTCAAAGGCCGGAAGAGCCACTACTCGACAGCAGCTGCTAGCTGCATGCCGATGTTTGTTGGAAAGTGCACTATAGCAGTTAAAAAGCAGGTAAAATTACTTTTTTTTAGCAAATTAAGCTTCTAAATAATTTTTGATCCAAAACACATTAGGGGAGCTATTAACCTTGATGCTAAAAATTAACTTGATATAGGTCTATATGATCGTCATCAATCGCCATTTTTTCCTACCGAGAGTATAACGGCATAACACACCCATCCGCGGCACGCTGATCAACCCTTACACAGAGCCTTATGATGATCCTTACGGTACTCACCCCTCATAAGAATTTTCTTGTAGAAATGGTACGGTATAGCTTCGAGTTGGAAACCAACGACACATAACTTTGCTGGAGCCTCGGAGGGAGCGTTAGTAGCACTAAATGCGTGTCGTTAAATCACTCTTCATTTATTTTTGGCACACCATACACCGGAAAACTGTTTTTTTTTACATAGACTACCAAAAAAACAACACGGTTTGAGGTTGTTAAAAAACCTGGATTTCCAGGAAAAAACGGAAAACTGGCAACTCTGTAGAATAGATTGGAAGAGTTCCGTTGTACCCCTCTAAATGCCACAGGAAACAACATTCGTTATTTATGGCCTACCTTACAAACCCCTACCCTAAGGCCAAAACTAAACTAGAATTTCGCAGGTCTCGGCTTCGCAGCTCCTAATTCAAGAATATAAGCTGTGGGGCCGCCCCAGGACCTTTTACCCTGGCACGCGACCTTTGATCTCATCAACCTATGAGTGATCCCATGGTCACCTATGACAAAGTTGGTTCAATTGAACTTCAAGTTTCAATTTAGAATCATTTTACATTTTTAGCCCATTTTCAAACTTGACCTCACATGAACTTGACCTTTCAAACATGAACTTTGGACGTTATTCAACATGAACCTTTTGAACCTCATAACATATGAGGGATCCCAATTGGCAACCTATGACAGAAGTTTGGTTCCAATTGAAGTTAAACTTTTCAATTGAGGTCAATTTAAAAAAAAAACTTAACATTTTTACACACACAGTGTTCCCCACAAACCCACACACTACACACATACACACATACATACACACGCACAACGGATTGGCTAATTGGTCCTCCAGCTATAGCTGGCTGCCCACAAAAATAATTTGTTACATAACAACTTTAAAGAGGGGATCTATGAACTCTTGCAATTATGTATCGTAGATAGCAAATAGCAACAGATGGCGCTCTAAAAACGCAACGCATGGGATCGACAAAAACAGGGCACACAACTGGATTTCCTTTGTACTGTAAACAACGTTTCCTTGCCTATAGTTTTCGGTACCCGCAACTCAAGGGTTGTCCCCCCGGGTCTACAACCATACCGTTGCGGGCAATATCCAGTCGCAGCGAGCACACGAATGGACATTTCAAGGGCATGATGACCTTTAATTCAGACACATATGCCATTTCATTGAGCAAATACACAGGGATTAATGTTAACTAATGCACTTTGCTGTCGAGAATATCAGCGATTACTCACTTTTGAGGAAATCTGCAATTTCTTCGGGCTCCTGTCCCATGCTATCCTTTGCTCCTATCGCACAGCGCCATTCCTGTTTCACAAAATTCGAATGCATCTGGGAACGACTGTGACCGCCGCCGATCCCTGTTGGCAATTTCACGGTCGTTCACCACTCTCTGTTTGGAGCTTACGTGATTGCGAATATACTATAATCTCGGAGAGTAAACGAAGTGAGTAGCAACCATTGATCAACGTAGACTGTAGCGTACTTCAGCTTATATTTCCCTTCTTTTTTTCAGTTTAAACACACATTCCGACATCTAGTTACTATTCACAGAATTGCTCCAAACTGAAAGATAATTAATGGCTGCTCGAGACTTTAGGAAACTGAAAGTATATGCTAAAAGAATTTTGAAGAGCACATTATTGGTCCATTGTCCCGTTCCAGAAAAACCCGGCTTCGTAAGGAGGGTACTGATCGCCATTAATTGCCTATTGGCAATAGCCTTTTACCAAGGCTTTGATTATTTATTCAATTTGTTGAGTCCGCCCCTCTCTGGACGCTCACAGTTCAGCATCCGTAATCAAGCCTTTTCGCAAATATTTTCCTTTTCTTTGTACTCATGTGTTTTCGGGATATTTCCTTCTTCCGAAACATAAGCGATCGTTGATTGGTCAATGATGATTTTCCGTTCGCTTAAATAGTGTTCCCAGAATACTAGTTTATTGGCCTGATCAAGAACCATTCATTATGGATTTTTGATAACGGATTTCAAAACAAAGAGCTAATACAGCCAGGGTCCCTGATACCGTACCAGCTAGCTGGAAGTAAAATGGCGAACCTCTTGCTGCTGTTGAAACGGCCCTGTGAAATCAGGGTGGAATACATGCCTCTTTTTGGGTCACTGTGTATGATCCCGTGGAGGATTTTCGAGCTAGCTGCATGTACGGTAACTCTGCAGCCGAGTATGACTATGAGCGTATTGAAGCACGGCTAGTGTACAGTAATGTGATACGTGTTACTATTAACCCTACGCGTCAGAGTTGCAATGAGAGCCGACGAAAAACGTGGTATCCGGCGGTCGGAAATGTTTCTCGGTCATCTCGGCCGTCAACAACTATTTTTGTCGCGCAAATGACTCTCATTGGCCCTCATTGCATCTTGGCCGTCTTTACGTACAAGGACGCTATGTGTTTCGTTGCATCTGGCCGTCTTTACGGAAATGACGCATGTTTTCCTCGTTGGCACCTGGGACGTCCAATTCCCCGGAAATGATTTGATGCTTTTCACTGCATTCCGGACGGTTTGCCCCCACAAGGCGCAATGCTTATCATACTCTGTGGAACAAAACTGTGTACAAATGCCCATAACAATTTCGATTTCGATGGTGATAGCGCCACCATTTTCGATAAGCTATTTTGTTATTATGATAAACGCATTCTGACTTAAACCGAGCCTGACGATCATAATAGCGCCACGCCCTACTATGAGTAGCTTAATAGCCGCCACTCACGACTGGCGAACTATAAGCTACAAATTTCAGCAGATCATGTGCAGTACCGCATGCATTATTTATTTTTTATTATTTATTATCCCTGTTTTTATGTGCATTCGCACGCGCTGTTCCCGTTGCATCTGGGACGTCTTCCGAAAATGGCACGATGTTTTTCGTTGCATCTGGCCGTCTCCGGAAAATGACGCATGTTTTTTCGGTGCATCTGGGCCGTCTTCCGGGGAAAAGGACGCGATGTTGTCGTTGCATCTGGGCTGTAATTGACTTTACCTACTTATTCATGTGCCGGGAAAACGGCCGATATGCAATGAAACTCAAGATGTGGCTCCTCGTTGCATCTGGGGCCGTAAAAAATAAAAATAGATTTGCCTTTCGTTTGCATTTGGGCCGTCGGTCCCGGCAAAACGACCCGGTCCCGGGTAGGGTTCATGTGAAGTTTCAGTCATTGTAGTGAACGATTTGTATCGTAGTACAACTTTTTCATTGCAAATCTTCAGCCCATGACATGGTTCGGCCAAAGTTTAGCCTTATTGTGCCAGTATGTGAGGTCCTGTCAAACTCATCACATGGTAAGTTCCGAGGTAAGTTCTTGTCTAGACTAGAGGTGCATGTCCCCTAAAGTCTCGCTTGAATTAGTGGAACTAGACTTCATTTCTGACTGATTTTGGGGATGTTCGCCTCACGTCACATTTGGCCGTGGCATGATATACGACGGTTTTTTTTTTCAGGATTCATCAATTTTAATTTAAAGCAATTAGCACATTTTTTTTGAAGGGCTCCCCCATTTTTTCAAAAATATTCATCAATTTCCTCATTTTTTTCCCCAAGATTCAAAGACCCCTGAGTCAATTGTCAAGAGTCCAAAGGAAAAATGAAGGGTCAAAAAATTGTTTTTATGAAAATTGAAAGTTCAAATTTTGTTCCGTTTTTTTTGTAAACGCGAGCTTTACACGGAGCCAAAGCATGCGAACCGCAGGCTTTACTCGTTATAATTAAGCCTTTAATTAGTAAACAATGGCATGGCCCTCTAATTTGTAAGTGATGGAATGACCTTTAATTCATAATGATGGACTGACCCTTTAATTCATAAATGATGGAATGACCCGTTAAATATTCATAAAATGATGAATGACCTTTAATTCGTAAATGAAGACCCTTTAATTGCAAGGATTACCCTTTAAATTGGTAAATGAAGTGAATTCCCTTTAAATTGTTAAATTGAAGAATTACCCTTTAATTGGTAATTAAAAAATTACCCCTTGTAATGGTAATAAAGAAGGGAACCCCTTTCTTGGAAATGAATACCATTTAATTGGAAAATGAAATGACCCTTTAATTGGAAATGATGCCCCTTTAATTGTAAATGATGAACCCGTTATTGGAAAATGAAGACCCTTTAAATTGGAAAATGAATGCCCCTTTACTTGGTAATGAATGTAAATGAAGGACGACCCTTTAAGGTAAATTGAAGGAATGACCCTTTAATTGTGAATGAGTAATGGCCCTTTTAATTGGTAAAGGATGGAATGACCCTTTATTGGTAAATTAATGACCCTTTCATTGGTACATGACTTTAAATGACGGCATGACCCTTTAAATTGGTAAATGAAGGATGACCCTTAAATTGTAGATGAAGTAATGACCCTTTAATGGAAATGAGGATGACCCTTTATGGTGTAAAGGAGTGAACCTTTGATTGGTAAATGAAGGAACGCCCCTGTAAATAATGAATTGGTAATGAAGGATGACCCTTTAAAAAATTGGTACATGAAGGATGGCCCTTTAATTGGTAAATGAGGAATGACCCTTTAATTGGTAAAGGAGTGACCCCTTTATTTGGTAAATGAAGGAACGACTCTGGTCAATAAATGAATTGGTAAGTTAAGGAATGACCCTTTCAATTGGTAAATGAAGGATGACCCTGTAATTGGGGACATTAAAGGAGTGGCCCTTTAATTAGTAAATGAGGAAATGGGCTCTTTTAATTGGTAAATAAGGAATGACCCTTTATTGGTAAATGAAGGATACCTTTAATTGGTAAATGAAGATGCCCTTTAATTGGTAAATAAAGGAGTGACCCTTTATTGGGTAAATAAAGGAGTGACCCTGTAAAATAAATGAATTGGTAAATGTAGGAATGACCCCTTTAAATAATTGGTAAATGAAGGATGACCCTTTAATCGGAAATAAGGAATACCCTTAATTTGTAATGAAGGAATGACCCTTTAATTAGTAAATGAAGAATGGCTCTTTAATTTAAATGAGGATTACCCTTTAATTGGTAAACGAATGAGACGCCTTTAATTAGTAAATGAAGGAGTGGCACTTTAATTGGTAATAATGAATGACGCCGTTAATTGGTAAATGAAAGATGACCCTTTAATTGGGTAATGAAAGGAATGAACCCTTTAAATTTAAATGTTATTTGAAATGAAATGGTCCCGTCCTGTATCCCTTAATACAGACATACTACCCTACCTACCCCACTATATGGGACAGTTTTTCTTGTAAAAAATCCTCCTCCAGCCTTATTTAAAAAAAATCCCAATTCATTTAATTGGTTTCCCACGGAGGTAGCAATGTCAAGAGGTCACCAAGGAGACATCAGGGTTGGGTTGATTGACAATGTAATGAATCAATTGATGCCTAGAGAGTCACTGCAATGGGCGGGCTACTAATAGAAGCATTGCCCAGAGCATCTACGTCACCGTTCTGCAGTTTACTGATCAATTATGCCTTGGCCTATGCACTAGAGTCACCACATGGGCGGGGCTATTAAGTCAACCGTTGCAGAAATAGGCTGCATATAACTGTAAATAATATTGTCGGTGACCGCGTGATGAGTACTGAGTTAGGGTGTATTGGATCGAGTTCACCCTTCATACTACATACAACACACTGCTCTTCAAACAAATCATACTACTACAACACAATGCTCCTCAAACAAATCAATATAGCGATCTCCCCTTCTCAATGTCGATGTACTTGTGCATTTAAGCATATAAACAAATTCATTTCATCGATCAATTGAATCTCCATCTATTGATGTTAAGACTTAACTGGCACTTGTGGCAGTCACAGATCAACAAGAGGATTTAAATTGGCGATCAACTCACCTAGTAATAGTATTCTTGTCAAGTACTAGTGGAATTCTATTTGTGGAAACTTTCAAAGCCCACTCAGCTTGATTCTTGAAATCTTTAATGTGCAACGAGCCGCGAATCAAAATGACTTGCGACTACGGGAATTTAGAGTATTTGGAAAGGAAAATCCGACTACTCTGGCCGACTTTTGAGATGCTTTAATGTTCAAAAAGGCCCGGGTCACAATGAACTCTCATTAATTTTTCTCGCGGGTCCAGAATGAAATCAAGAGTTCAATGACCCGGAACCTCGGTCTCCTGAAATCCCTGGAGATTTTTACACGGTTTCCTTGGTAACTGGCTATAACTATACCCGTGAATGGTTAAGCTCGAAAGTGTATGTGTCACAACCGAGGAATTTTTTTGGGGGGGTTACAACTAGAATATTATTATCGTAATCCTCGATAATAATCCCGCTGCTGCCAAAAACGGCCTTCAATTTAAATAGCCAGGAAATAGCGCCATGTATGTGTCTACGCTCATCCATTATTTGCTTTAACAAGTCAAGTAAAGAGGTTATTGTTTCTCGAGGGGTGGCACTATTTCATCATGGACGTACATAAACGTAGCATTTCAGCTCTGCCGTTAAGTCCTCTGGGATCCCAATCTAATTACAAATCGCTTATTTTGTGATAAATACGCTTTTTTCAGCATTCTCGTTCGCAGGGTATAGTTTCCTAACAATTCCCCATAACTGTGGCAAAATATCAAATTTTTGAAATTTGGGGCACTCTTCAAAAAATGTGCCAATAGTGCTTTTGTCAAAATCACTTGTCATGTCTGTCTGTCGAGTTGGCAATTTTTGACTGGTCACTGCCAGTACGAATATTTGATAAATTGACTGACGTATGCCCTAGTCAGTCTCCATAGTCGTGCGTTTGTGCAGGAAGGGTGGAATAATTTTTACTGGGGACTTTTTTTCTGCCGAGCTTGGCTACAACTATCCCTTCGCCATCCTCACATACCGTACGACTCCCGCACTCGCACGGTCAAGAACTTCGTCGAGTGACTATTTTGCTTTGAATCGAATGCTAATTAAGCCGTGCAAAAATCGATAATGGTAATTTTGACGGCGACCGTCATCGATATGACCCGTATCTGACAACGTTGTCATCGATGAAATTTGGCGGTGCTTACGATGAACACATAACTTATTTACACATTACTGCACAGGGAAAATACCAATTTTGCGTCAAAGATGCCTCGCTCCCCCGGCCTCACCCTTCGGCCTCGGCACGCGCCTTTGGCGCGCTTGCGGTTGGTGGATAAAATTCGAGGCTATCTTTCACAAGAACTATATGGAATGGAACTCAAAAAATAGTCACTTGCATGTAAATTTGAAAATAAATAATCTCTTCACAAGGAACTGAGATAGTTGAAAAGAGGTTTTCATCATTGATTTTTGTCTACTCAGCTTTTCCCTTTGATATACAATTTGATAGTGTTAGGATAATTTATCATTTTTGGGTATCTAGAAAATGATGAATCATGAGATGAGACATTGACGGCGAGCCTGTCTTTGGGGTCCATCGATCATATATATGTGGAAGAAAATTACTTTTCCATCAGATGTAAGCTAGCCGACAATTTTTAAATCTCGCCGTTCGCTTTTCCGACAAGGTTTAACTGGTGTTGGAAAGGAGGGCAGGGCTTGATTTATGAGGGAAATTATGGGGTAATAACAAGGTGAAGACAATTTTGAAAGTGCTAAAACAACGTTTTCGCAAATGTTTTTTGGCTCGAAAACCACTAAAAATGAGTGCATTTTTATCGTACTAACCTGTACGCGTAGCTATAATATCCTTTACTTACTAGAACACGAGGTAAATTGTTTTGGAAGGAGGGCAGGGCTTCGATTTATGAGGGAAATTACGGGGTAAAACACAAGCTGGTTTTTTTTTTTTTTCAAGCAATCCCCATTTTCCTTCTGTGAAAACATTCGTTCACATGATGCAAATGGGCTGCTCTGATTGGTCAACAGTCCGAAATCTTTACGAGGGAGTAGATACGCTTACGAACCTAATTTGTTTTGGTTGAGCGAAAATGGAAACGCGTACGACGGCGTGGACTACAGCGTATCATGATCGCAGACAATAAACGGGATACGCGCTGCATTTGCGCTCACATACGCAATTGATTTTAATAGCCTCTGATTTGCCCATCCGTACCCCCAAAATTAATCAAGGGAGGGAGTGTCGAGGTTCGGTAACAGCCCCTCCCGACAGCGCTTCTAGCGTCATGCCGATGTTCGTTGAAAGTGGACCAAAAAGCAGTAAAATTACGTTTTTTGAGCAAATTACGCTTCTTAGAGAAGATCTTTGGAATCCAAAAACACCTTAGGGGAGCGTTAAGCCTTGAATGCTAAAGTTTAAACTTGGAGCTCAACTAAAAAATAGTAATAACCCTAGGCTATATATATGATCGGGACCCCCCAAAGTCCAAAGACAGGATCCGCCAAATGGACATTTTCAAATTTTTCACCAACCTGATTGTAAACATTACCATGCCTACTCCATTGTTAAGCTAAAAGCAGATTAATTATTTTCTCAGAGAGAACGTTCCCTCAGATTCACACTGAAAGTTTTGTCATTGAATCAACTGTTACCTAGGATTCTGCAACCCTTTCCATGGCGTCACGTTTCCGAAAATGGTAATACAAAGAAATCCGCTTGGATGATTAGGTCTATCACCTTTATAATAAACCGATATTCCAAATACACCTCGTTTGTTGCGCAACCTTATGTTACGATACAATTAGCTCAGATACCTCGGGTCCCTGAAATCCCTGGAGATTGTTACACGGTTGTATGGGTACCTGGCTAGTAAAAATATACCCGTGAATGGTCAGCTCGAACATGTGTAGGTGTCACAAACGAAGGAATTTTGTACTAGAATAATCATTATCGGGAAATCCCGATAATTAATTCAACGGCTGCTGAAACGGCCTTCCAATTGAAATAGCCAGGAAATAGCGCCATGTTATGTGTCTACGCTCATCCATTAGTTGCGTGTTAAAAAGTCAAGTTAAGAGGTTATTTTCAGGTGGCACGATTTCACCATGGACGGAAATAAACGTAGCATTTCCAGCTATGCCGTTAAGTCCAATCTGGGATCCCCAATCTAATTACAAAAATTAGCTTATTTTCTGTGATAAATACGCATTTTTTAGATTCTCGTTCGCAGGTATAGATCCTAGACAATTACCAACATAAAATGTGCAGAAAAATATCAAACTTTGAAATTGGGGGCACTCTTCAAAAAGGTGCCAATAAATGTTTAATGTTCAAAATACACTGTCATGTCTGCTGTGAGTGGCCAAATTTGACTGGTCAATGCAGTACGAATATTGATAAAATGACTGAAGTTGCCTAGTTAGTCTCAGATTCAGTGCGTTTGTGCGGGAAGGTGGGAATCAATTTTAATGGGGACTCTTTCTTTCTGCAGACGCCTGGGGCTCACAACTAGCCCTTCTGCCATCTCAATAACGTACGGAATCAACTGACACTCGCAGCTGTCAAGAACTTAGTCGGTGAACTATTTTGCTTTGATCGTATGCTAAATAGGCGTGCAAAATCGAATGGGAATTTGACGGGCGAGGTCATCGATATTGGCAAGTATCTAAAAGGGTCATCGATGAATTGGGCGTGCTTACGATGACGAATACCTTAATGACCCACATTATGATTGCAAAGGGTAATACCAATTTGAGCAAGATGCCGCGCTCAGCTCGGCCTAACGCCTTCGGCGTTCGACGCGCCTTTGGCGCGCTTGCGGTTGGTGGATAAAATGCGAGGGTTTTCACACAGACTATATTCGGCAATGGAACTCAAAAAATAGTCACTCTTATGTAAATTTGAAAATTAAATATCTCTTCACAGGACCAGATATTTGAAAGAGGTTTTCATCTTGGATGTCTAACTCAAGCCTTTCATTTGATATACACTTTGATAGGGTTAGGATAATTTTCATTTTTTGGGTATCTAGAAATGATGAATCATGATGATGAAAAATGGACGGCGATCCTGTCTTTGGGGTCCACGATCATATATAGGGAAGAAAACATTATTTTCCATCAGATTTTAAGCTAGCGACAAATGTAAATAGCTCCCGTTAAGCTTTTCCGACAAGTTAAATTGTTGGAAGGAGGGCAGGGCTTTGATTTATGAGGAAATTATGGGTAAAAATAACAAGGTGAAGACAATTTTTTGAAAATTGCTTAAAAACAACGATTTTCGGCAAGGTTTTTTTGGCCTCGAAAAACCACTAAAAAATGAGTGCATTGTTTATCGGACTAACCTTATCGACTTAGCTATATATCCGTTCCTTTACTAGAAAACGAGGTTAAAAATTGGCTTGGAAGGAGGGCAGGGCTTCTATTTATGAGTGAAATTACGGGGTAAAAACAACAATCTTTTCAAAGCATCCGCCATTTTCTGTCGGTGAAAACATTCGATCACATGATGCAAATGGGCTGCTCTGCCTCTGATTGGTCAAAGTCCGAAAATCTTTACGAGGGAGTATTATACGCTTACGCCCACGAAATTTTGTTTTGGTTGACGGCGTAAAATGGAAACGCGTAAGACGCGTGGACTAGCGTATAAATGATGCAGTACAATAAACGTGATACCGCTGCATTTGCCTACTACGCACTTGATTTTAAGCCTCGGACTTGCCCATCCGTACGCCCAAAATCTATCAACGGGAGGAGTGGTCGAGGTTCGGTAACAAGCCACTTCCCGACAGCCGGCTGCTAGCGTCAATGCCGATGTTCGTCTTGAAAGTGACCAAAAAGCAGGTAAAATTAACGTTTTTTTGAGCAAATTAAGCTTCTTAGGCAAGATGATTTTTGATCCAAACACACTTAGTAGGGGAGCATTTAACCTTGAATGCTAAAGTTGAGTGTAAACTTGTTCTCAACTAAAAATAGTAATAACCCCTAGGCTAATATCTATGATCGGTGGACCCCACCGTCTCAAAGACCGGATCGGCCCAAATGGACACTTTTCAAAATTTTTCCAACCCCCCCCCTGATTGTAAACTTACAATGGCCTACTCATTGTTAAGCTACAGCAAGGATTAAATATTTTCTCAGAGAGAAGTTCCTTCAGATTCACACTGAAAGTTTTTGTCATTGAATCCAATCGTTACCGAGAATTCTGGCACACCTTTCCTGGCTTCAAGCGTTTTCCTAAAATGGTAATACAAAGAAAAAGCTGCTTGGATGATTAGGTCTAATCACCTTTATATAAACCCGATATTCCAAACTACACCTCGGTTTGCGCAAAACCTTATGGTTTCTGGATCGATACAATTTAGATCAGATAACCCTACAAAGGCCGTATTTTGTCCTATTTCTTCCTTACCTTGCCAACTCGGCCTCGTGGGCCGACGAGGAAAAAGCCAAATAAGAGATGTTCACCCGTGTGTAGTGAGGGCTCGTAAAGCGCGGAATTTTTTCAAGGAGATGAGGGGTGTTAGTGGAGCCGACGCGAGAACTTCATATGTGTTAGGAGGTTAAATAACATTATTTTGGCCAAAAAAAGGGTATAATTGATCGTTTGTGTGATTGTTAGCCAAAATTCATATTTTCCTATACTTTGGGAGGTCGTTGCTGTACATTATTGGACATCAGAATTTGGTATCACTGGATAGAGGGGAGCCATAAGTATCCATTCATATCAAAAATTAAGTTCATAGGGTGTTCGGTATGGAAAATCTAGTATAGAATGTTGCACAATAGCTGCATGGGTTTTGACAAAAGTTGAGGGCCCCCCCTCCCCGGGGGGGAGAAAAGGAGGGTGAGGGAGAGGAGGGGTAGTGAGTGAGGATAACAAGAACAGAAAGAGGGGGTGACAAGCGCGAGAGAGAAGCAGGGGGAACTATAAGAGTGAAAAAGAGAATTGAGATGGTAGCTGTGTGGGAGAGAGGGGGATTGTCTATTAGCGATGCGGCGAGAATGCTTTCACTCAAAGACCCCTAATTTCTCTTTGAACTGTCACCAATGCCCCTATCAATTTTTTTATAACAAGCTTGCTAACTATAAGCATGGAGCGGGGGAACTAAGCAATTGTGCTCTCATATAGCAAATTCTCACCAAATGACAAGGCCTGACATTTTTGTACATTTGCTCTTACTGTCATGCCTATGATATACATTGGATATACTTCCAGTCCAACACCGGATTTTGACTTCCCGATTACGGAGTACGCTGGTCACATTCAAGCAGATGAAATCAACCCCCCTCCGGTTTTGCAAGGGAAGTAAGCCCGGCTGCTAAAATTTAACTATACACACACGTTAAAGGTCCGACTCAGAATTTCAAATTATATTATTTTTGTGTAGCAATTAAAGATAATCATCTAGAACTAACGAGAGTTTACATAAAATGCTTAATCCCAAAATTAGAGATGAATTGGATTTTGCATTTTCATGCAGTAAACATTAAAGGGGTATGGCCGGCTGATTAAGGATATGAAGTTTTCATCTTGATAGATTTGCATTTCACTCCAAAAACCAAAAAACACACCTGTAAAGTTTCGTTTATTCCTTTCCACGCCGATATTTCAATCGTTTTGATACGAGAGCTAAAAAAAATGATTTCTAAGCCCAGAGTACTGTGGAGAATAATATATTAAAAATAGGGGACTATTTTCGCTCATAACTTCCAAGCCAAAACATCCTTTGGCTTAAGAGTCACAGGGTAAATGAGAAAGAAAAAATAGCAGCTTTCTTCTATACCAAAATATTGACCGCTTCCGTAAAATTTGGGGGCTTTGGGGACGAGGTTGTAGCGCTTAGGCCATGGACCCTTTATTTTTTTTTTTTTTTTTTTTTTTTTTTTTAGAATGCACATATAAAAAGTGCCATGGATATCCAAAGGATTAAGCTGGGAAATGTTCTTTTCTTTGTTCAACATTGTGAAATTTTTCATTTCATATAGGAGCAAATATGAAATTCAGCCTGCCTAGTTTTCTATTGAAATATAAGCAACTCAAAATCACCTTTTTTCTCTCTTTTAAGACATTTCTGTAGCCAACAACAAGAGAAGGTAATCTATTGAGTGTCTTATCTATATGAAATTACTATTTATGACACAATATGGGGTGGCCTCAAAATCTCATGTTGCACCTTCAATTCATCTATTTACAAAATCCGGTTTTTGTGATACATTGGACAAGTTCGAGCTTTACCATTACAATTACCAATGCAACTGTGCAAAAATTTCAAAAATTTGGAAATGGGGTGGTGTGCACTTCAAAAATGTGCTCAGTGTGCCTTTAAACTCTTCCAGCTAATATTCTGATCTTTATTCTTTCCAAAACATGAAATGTTGGCCAAAATGAAAAGTAACTCAAGTTGCATTATGCTATTACTCGGTACCATTTGATGGTGGGCGTGTTTCCCCATTTCACCAAGTGGTTTGGGCATTTGTACTTTTCAGTGTTCAACTTTGTAGTGCCAAGTGTCATATCCTGTAACTATTGCTAGGGGAATTCCCTTCTGCAGATATCATGTCCACTTTTCAAGTGGCCACTCTGCTGTGCATAATAGAACATCTAAAAACATGAGCCATTTCCCCATATAGCAACGAAAAAAGAAGAAAATCCCTGTTTTACGGGGTCGGCGGACCTTCGGTGGTCGGTCGGTCGGCCGATTTTTGTTTCTTTTTTTTAATTTTTTTTTCCCTTTTCTGAGCTCAAAAATTGGCCGAATAGTCCCAAATCTGAAAAAAAAATCAAGAGAAAAAAGAAAAACTTTACAAACAAATTTTCTAAAAAAAAATTTGCCAAAAATGATAAATGTGGGCTAACAAAAAAAGGCTGATGTTACAGATTTTGGAAAAACTAAAAAAAAAAACTTGCAAAACTGAAAAAATCAGGTTGGATTGGTGGCCCGTAATTTTAAACAAGGGTTTTTTTATATTTTTCGTCGCCTAAGGTAACTTCGTTTGCTAACGCTAGAAAAACTACTACAAAAGATGAAATTTCAATTTCCATGATTAATACAGATGTCTGCCGTAATGGGGAGATTGAGATTGTCTGAGGATGCAAATTCTCTCCATTGCACTTCATTGGTTATAAAAACACCTATCTAGCAACCATTTCAAAGGTGATTGGAAAAACGAGTAGAAAGGCGAAATCCAAAGAAAAAAACGAAGTTTTTGAAAAGCTTTGTTTAACAAAGTTAAACAAAAAAACAAAAAAACCGAAAAAGAAAACCACACAAACAAAAATATTAAAGTATCTTTTTATTACCTAAGGTGGGCATTTTCTGCTGATTTTACTTCATGTGTGCTTTAGTTATTACATTGATAAGCATTCTAAAATATGCAAAATCTTAGTTTCGAAAAATATTAGGGTAGTGTTGCTGGAATATAGTTATGTACACAACCTTTTGGTCCAACTCTACTTTAGATTTTTTTTAAATCCACTGCCCAAAAAACCAATGATTTTTAGAAGTGCCGTCGGATAACCTCCTCTTATTCAACATTTTCCAAAACCCTATTATTGTTGCATGTTGCAATGCTTGACCGGTGCATGTGTGCAGTGAATGAGGGTAATGGCCCCCAATTTTTTGCTTCCCCCAGTTACCCCCACCCCCCATAAAATTTTTTTTTTTTTTTTTTTTTTTTTTTTTTTAATTTTGGAGTGGTTTACGCGAGTTTCACTCTTTTGAGTGGAATTCACTCTGTTTAAGTACAAATTAAATCATTTTAGCGTGGTTTGGCAAGCATTTTCACTCTTTTTGAGAGTGAAATTTCACTTCATTTCAATTTTAATTATGCATTTTGGTGAAAAGCAGTGACAATTAGATGCCACATAACAAAACCAATATTTTGCGACTAAAATGTCAGACATTCAAAAAATAATGTTAACACCAAATTTGGTGCTAATTAACACTAGAGGGTGCAGTCCGATTGATTCCAGAGGTATGAATAACACCAAGTATTGTTAATGGCATGGCAGTTTTTTTAAAATTAAAAAATTAACACCGACATGCGCTGTTGTAAAATTAACACCAAGCGAGGTCATATCATCCATTGTAACACCAAAAATTGATTAATATAAAACTAACTATGGTGGATTGTACTACCGAAAGATGGAGGTTAAATATAACACCAAATGGGTGTGGTCCCCTAGTGATTCCAGAAGGGTGTTAAAATAACACCAATGGTGTTATAGTAACACTCCAGTTTTGCGTTATCCCCACTCCCCCCCCCAAACCGGAGAAGGACAACAGGGTTGTCTCTGGCAAGAGAACCTATTGTGTACTGGGAATTGGCTTAGGTCTTCTATTGGGAACCTTCGGGTATTTAGTATGGAGTGTGGAGGTAGTGAGGCAATCACAGTGACCTGGGTTAGTAGGGAAAGGGTCTCCTGGTTAGATGAGAGAATCGTAGTACTTTGGAAAGGATGCTCGTGGAGCGGGAAGGGCTTCTGAGACAGTTGGAAAGGGGATCTTGGGAGTTGGGAATGGACATTGTGGAAGTTAGACCTTGGATATGGGAAGGTTTATTAAATTGGACACTGTATAATTGCAAAGGGACCCTAGGATAATTAGACAGGGGCCATAAGAGGTGACAGTTTACCTAATGCACCAGGTGACGTCTGTGATAAGGTTCCGTACGGACCCAAACAACAGTAACCTTGGTACCCACCATCGCAAATCGCGGAAAGCCGAGCAACCGCATCAATTCTAGTAGTATTTAACACTTGTTGAAAGAAACAACAAATATTGATACACTCAGGCCCTAGCTGAATAGCTCATGTAACCTTCAGCTTACCAGGTAAGCTACAAAACCAGCCATCAATGGCAGTTAAGTAACATTAATGTGCTTAGCCTCTGTTGTACTATTTATATTTTCGAGTAATCATCTCACAGAAGTACATCCCTCATCAGCATCCTCCAATTGTTGCCGTTTCAAATATATTGTAAGTTACTTAAATCTCAAGGTTACCATCCACATCATTTACCTGACTAAATGCCTAGGAAGATTCCATTTGTTGTTAAAGGTGGCAGAAAATAGTGGCATACTATAATGTAATTTTGATCAACAAAACTTGAACATAGATGTCATTCAAAAATCATTCAAGGGAGATGGTACTGGAGATCACGTAGCAATTCAAAATTCCTTGAAAAACTTTTAAGTTCTTGGCATTATTGGCTATGAAAAAAAAGCATGAACCCAGCATGCAGCGCGGGACAGAGAGAGTGTGGAGGGAGCGCACACATCCCGGGAGTCTAAAAAAGAGGAAAAGGGGAGTAGGGGCATTGGAATAACTAAAAGTAGTCAACCAGAACTAAAGATACTCACTAAAATGCTCAATTCTAAGTGTGAGATGAACCAGATTATTCGTTTTTATGTTGAACATTATAAGTACAACAGTACCACAGGCTACCGTTTGTTAAAAGCAAAAATTCCGATCAAAAATTTCATATAAAGTGGGATTTTGACATCCAATGATACTTGAGATACTAGATAACCCAACATGCATACCCTAGTTCTAGGGCTCGCTTTTTCAAATGCATCTTGTAACATAGGTAACCACTAGTTTAATGTTCCATACAAAAAAAAAAATATATATGCGAATCCCTCACTAGAATGGACTAGTGTTTCTCTCCAACAGTAGTAGCACCTATAAATGGAGTATGAGGTTAGATATTGGAGTCACTAAGCGCAGATCACTGTTCATGTATCAGCATTTGGACGTCAACAGGGTGAGTTCTTTAATTGTTTTAAGATAGCATTGTAGATTCTTCAGTTCATGGGAGAATAACCAATGCTAAGTTAAGATATTCCAAGAAGAATATCCAGCTAAGTTCTTAACTGTTTACCAAGATAGCATTTGTTGATTCACAGCTCATCTAACTTAGGCAGGCTGGATTATCTTTATTGGAAAACACAAGTCTTTAAGGCTGATCAGGATTGTGAAAATATATAGTTTTTTTTTTGTAGAATATTATTAAAAATAGTCCTGCTCAAACTAAAGATTGTCCACCTTAAAATGCTTAGATGAATCAGATTTTCATTTTCATGCATTAAACCTTATGATAGTATATTACCGGGCCTTGAGGATACCGGTACAACAAAAATCGGATCTGGAGAATTTTATAACAAAGTTATGATTTGCTATAGCAAGGACTTCAATTTGAGCTTCTTAGTTATTTCACAGTGTAGGGACGAGCAAAAAACGTAAGTGTTTAAAAATTGAGTAGGCCTACGCCCTCATCGGGGAAAATCTCTGAGGCAGCCTTTAACTTCTATGCCAAGATAGTAGTGTAGCGAGGAAATCCTACACCTCAAATATGGGGGGGAGCTGTGGGTACAAGGGGAGGGTGATACTTCCTGCTATTTGAACTATTCGCACTACTATTGTGCATATGTACTTTGCACATTGCCACTGACAAAACACAACCACACATGGGGTAAAGTCAGTAAAGGGTCACTTCAGTGATCACAGCTCGCGTCCTATTTTCCTAAAAAAAGTTGCGATCTGATATCATCGGAACCGTTGCTAAGTATTGATGTGAGCAAATCTTACATGCGAACTCGATCTACTCTGGATGAATTCAGAATTGGTATTTTTCTGCCGTAAAACGGAAAGAAATACAACACAGTAGCCTATGAGGCACCGTGATACAAATGTGCCTCATAAAACTCAAAATGAATCATCAGAGAGTCAACGCAATTTTGAAAATAACCGTTTCTCGAGGATATCTAGTGAACAGTTAGAACAAAAATCAAGGTGCCTGATTCACGAACGATGCACCTTAAACAATAGCTACAATGCACAGTTAAGAAATGAATTGAGATAATCCTATGAAGAATTAACCTGCTTGAGTACCGTTTTTCTCAGCTGTGAATCAACGAAACATAGGTTGAAGAGTCTCTCAGTGCATGGCATAGCCGGGGGGGGGGGGGCCCGTTCCCCCGGACCGCGATGTACTGTCGGTACATAACTGTCCATCGGTACATTTATCTTAAAAGCTGTTGTTTTGAGGATGTGACGCATGCATGTTCCGATCGTCTGTGGGAACCCCTGACTTATCTAGAAGTATCAATTTATTGTATATCATTTAAAGGCTGTATTTTTCTCGTTCTCATCCTGAAATTTCAGCTTTCAAACTCATTTCTTTCCTGAAATAGATACAAAAAAACAACTGCTGTTTTAATGATGAACCATCAATATTAGAACAGTATGGAATAGGGCATTGCAATATGCATTATTGCTTCTACCATAAAAAAACTGCACTGAGTTTGTTTCCAAAATGGTACTAAGGTGGCGAGTGTTTGCAAGTGCCAAGGTCTCATATCAGGTAGAGAACATGATGCACATAAATTTGAACAAGAGCCTAGATTTCATGTACCTAATCAAGATATGGTGAGTTTAATTATTTATACCTTAAATTTTAATTTCAGTGAACTTGAATCATCTAAAATGGCAGTTCTAGCTATCCCCTGCCTCACCCTAATTATGGCAACAAGTCTTGCCATTATACATCCTCACAGCACTACTACCGTGGCTCATGTCATAGACCAGGATGGACCCCAGTCAACAAATGAGCCTGTACTTCAAGAACCACTTTCCCAAGGTCTGCCTAGCAACCAAGCTGGACTAAAGGGTAGTCATGTACAGTCTCTTCAAGCAACAGAAATAGCCTACAACCCAGATAATATGCCTTGTAGTCATGGCCATGGGAGGCAGATGCAGTACTGGCCCTTGGGGCCTCCTGGACCAGTTGGATCACCAGGTAAAATTATGCGATTGATTCCTTAGAAAATTTAATTTCAGTATTAGAATGCAAGTGTAACAATATTTATCAGTCGCGTAGCGACATTTTACTTTTACTCGGGCCATTTTTTGTTCGCGGATCTCCGTAAATGTCGAGCAATTTCGGCCGGTGAAAATGGTACGTGCAAATTACTGTCATGCTGGTGTTTGACCCCCCTAGAAATTGTCGGTGTAATTCTTTAGCTTAAAGTGACAAGAGATTTTTTGAGGATACGAATTTCTCTCAAATTGCACTGGATCGATTGCAGAACACCTACCAAAAACGTTTCGAAGGTTTATTGGACAAACAAGTACAAAAGAAAACCGCAAACCTTGTTTTTAACTTGCCTGACTATTGTAATTTTTCCCATAGAACACCGTGCTTTGACTTTCTGTCGTGCACGACAGAAAGTACTAAATCGTCATCTTATTACATAAAGACGTCGTATTCGGCTTATTCACTTCAGGTGTGATCTAATACATTGGAAAGCATTCCAAATATGCAAAAAAAACGGGTTCGAAAAAAATTGGGCGCTTCTTTCGGGAAATCTCATGTCTCTTTAAAGTTTTTTAGGTAAAAAACGGTGTTTTTGTAAAATTTGTTTTTATTTAAATGGAAAGTTTGGGTTTGTTTATTGGATTTTGAAGTATGTACGAGATCAGCTATCAGCTTTAAAGATGTATCGGAAAATCGCGCTTTCTAGAGAGCCAATTTTGTTTAAAATCGTGTATATGTGTAGTGAAAATAAATATTGCTGCCAAAAAAGGAAATTAGTGACGGTTGATTTCCCCCGATTCCCCTCGGACGATTTGTAACGTTGGGTAGTTGGGTAAGTACATGGTGGTAATAGCGGGTAGTTCGAGGTTACTGTAACTGGACACTCCATATTGCGCCCGGGCTATGACGTGTCAAGCTAAATAGTGGGGGGTTACATGGAAGAGCTTTTTGACGAAATTAACCAATGATATCATTGTTGCAGCGCCCGAAGGACGAACCTCAGTCTATAATTTTGTGTGGCATTTTCCCCCAATAATTATGTTCGTGTTTTTAGCTGAATAAAATGAAAAAAATAACAAATGGAATGAAATAAAGAAAAAGATCAGTACAAATTAAAAATAAAAAATAAAGAAAA
>JAMKCH010041208.1:0-14324 GCA_023653785.1 Ophioderma brevispina
CTTGGCCCATGCAGGACCCATATTGGACCCTTGCTCAATGTTGGAGGTCGAAACTCGAAATTGTCACTCAAAACTCAAAATTTGTCCTCAAAAAAGTCTTCACTCGAAACTCGAATTTGTCAACTCGAAACTCGAAAATATTCACTCGAAACTCGAAATTTGTCATCGGAAAACTAGAAAAATCTTCCTCGAACTCGAAATTGGTCACTCGAAACTCGCAAAAATATTCATCGACTCGAAAAATTTTTTCACTCGAAATCGAAAATCTTCACTCGAAACTCAAAATGTCACCGAAACTCGAAAATCTTCACTCGAAACTCGAAAGTTGTCACTCGAAACTCGAAAATCTTCACTCGAAACGCGAAAATTTGTCACTCGAAACTGCGGAAAAGCTTCAGTCGAAACTCGAAATTTGTCACTCGAAACTCGAAAATTCTTCACTCGAAACTCAAAAGGTGTCACTCGAAAACCGAAAATCTTCACTCGAAACTCGAAATTAGCTCCCTCGAAACCGAAAATCTTCACTCGAAACTCGAAATTTGTCACTCGAAACTCTAAAATCTTCACTCGAAACTTGAAATTTGTACTCGAAACTCGAAGTTGCACTCGAACGTCAAAATCTTCATCGAACTCGAAAATAAGCAACACACGGAGAGCAATGGGGATTCAAGGGTTATCAAAGGAGGGGCACAAAGCCGAGCCAAAAACTGCGATTATCAAACAGCACGTTGAGTTGCTTCACCTGAACCTACAAGTGCCATTGCAAGATAGGAATTAAGTAAAATGGACCACTTTGTCAACAAAACCCTGTGACAATATAGAGGTCTACACGCATAGACTGTTTGCGGATAATACGCAGCATCCAACTCCTCCTCGTACCCCACACGATTCCCGATCCGACACTGGCGAGGGTGTAAAACAGACGACCCATGAGTCGATGTAAGACGATTATATGTTCAGGTTTCTTGAGTGGGTGTAACATACAACCCACGAGCTGGCGTTCACCCGCTAGTTCGTTATACGGGCATCTGTTGTTGATTGGTGCAATTGTGCGGCCCACATCCGTCTTGTCAAGCATAAGATACTTGCAGGGGGGGTGGGGGTGGGGGGGGGATACGTGTTTCTGGGAGGACTGGCCAGCTGCTGGTTATCTAATGCAATATTCCCTGATCCTTGACTGTGTGCCAAATTGTTCATCCACAATGGAAGAAAGAGTCATAGATAACTGGTTTCTGTACTTGGGCTGTGGGTGACGTAGTGCTGACTGACTCTGCTGTATTGTCGGTTGGTCGACTATGATGCTCTCGCCGCTGCCGTATCTCTCCCAGCTTGCTTCCTCAAGCGTCTTCGGTACAAACACAATCACAGCGAAAATATCAGTTATTGAATCGATTAAAGGCATGGCAGTCAAGAGTTATTTTTACTATATTTGTATTATATTCTATTATTATAATTGATTATCAATATGATGATTAATTATTATTATGATTAGGCTATTATTGAGTATTATTATTGTATTGTATTACTATTAGCTAATTGTTGCTATGTGATTATTATCCTGCTTTTAGTATAATTATTAATCGCCGCTCTTCCATTCAACAATAGCTTACTGCTATGATGTTGTTACTCTAATCAGTCCCCACCTCCAAAACCAATGGTCCCAAAAGAACAGGAAAGTTAGGTGGTATAGAAAATATACATTAAAAGTGAAATTCAAAATCAAAACGAACGTGAAGGTACAAGAATAAAGAGAAAAATAAAGAACATGAAATTAAAGTTCATAAAATTACCGTAGGTGCCATAATTGATTAAAAAACAAAATCACACAAACTAATTAAATAAAAAAACAGAACCCACGTCACGAACTAACACTAACTGAATACCGTGAATTTAGAAGTGCATCGAAAGAAGTGGAGATGATATAAAAACCGAAATTTCCAAATAGCCTGAAAAGTGCCAGATAAAACTAAGAAAACAGGCAAATTTTGCGAAAACAAGATAAATTCAATTTAAAAGTATAATTAAAATTAGAAATATAATAACCAAAGAAACAACGAAACAGAATCAATGACCGGCAAACATGAAAACACAAAGGGGGACAAGAGCCAACACCAAAGAATGTAATTTATTAAAAGAAGAAAGTTTAATCTATAAACACTCCACCAAGATTTGCGTACACCTTTTAAAGGAAAATTTTCAGTTCCTACCATCCCTCCAAAAGGCCTCCGAGGGGGGTACTGAACGATAACTAAAGAGGTCATACATACACCCAAACAATTCCTTGCCTCAATGAACCTAGATTACATTGACAAAATCCCGCCTGTTGAGAACGAAGACAAAAACACGGGTACATTCGCAAACCGCAAGTAACCCTATACGTGCTATGCGTGTGAATAACCACCAATTCTTGTTCAGTTAACTTAGCGTAACTAAATTGGCACAGTAATGCATAGTGCTAGGACTTACATGTGGGCCTAAAATGAAAAATGAGCCTGATAAAAGGGAAACACAAAGAAGGAACCACATTGAAAAACAGCTGAAATAATGCCTTTAGAGCTATCCCACCCTGGCCCTTAATAGTAAAAAACATAAACGAAGAACCCAATATGGGATAATTTATGTGGAAAAAACAAAAAAGAAAGAAAACACAGCATGCGGGGAGGAAAAAGGCTGATTGACTCATGTGGCGGGCCTTGGCGGTATGTTTTAACAGATCATGATTGAATACTTATCTGAAATTCTCTCTCCAGAGCTTTCTTGACCGTTCTTCACAGTTCTTCTGCCGTTCGATATTGTCTTGGTCCATTTCCGAATTATACAAAGTGTCTGCGAATTTTTGGGTGTACGACAAACCTTTAAAACGGTGGATTCCGTACAAATGTTGGCTAATGCTGAAAAAAATAGGCTGATCAGATCTTGTGAGACAAAACCAGCGCGGATGCGCAGGTGGAAAAGGTGACCAGCAACGAGTTAAAAGCGATAAAACTATGCCAATCGGCCTCATTAATCCTTATAATAAAGCCAAAACAATCGAGAGCTGAAGCTTTATATTCTCCCATAGACTTTAAATGGTACCGTGTCACAATCTCCGTGTCCCAATTGCCTCCACCCTACACCTCGTTTAATTAATTGTTCATAATTTTAATACTGAAGGTATGACAAGATAGCTTTACGTTGTACCAAAATTAACTAAATAGGCTTTTAAAAGTTGCTGGAAGTATTCAATCACATTTACGTACTCTATATATAACATGTCAGATTTCTCTAAACTATGAAACAGCTCCACCCTAGAGCAGGCCCGTTCAAGACAAATGGCCATTACGATCGTAACAGATTTGCAATTTTTAGGTAAAAATTGTGCTGTAACAAAAAGATTTCAGTCCTGTATCATGAATATTGGACCACGGAAATGTATTTTTTCTTTCATATACGAAGAACTAACTTTTTATAATTTACACTTTGAAATCAAATGCAGTTATCTAAAGTGCGCTTTATGAGTTCAAATTTTACTTCCGATTTCCACGAATGTATGTCAAGTCCTGGACGTTTTTACTATTTTTGCCTGTAATACACTAACATGCAATTGATTTTTAATCTTTTATTTTTTAGGTTAAGGTCCATATGCAGATAATGTGTGAAAAAAATATCACGCTAATTAGAAATAGTAATGAGTGTCATGGACGTTACATCATGGACGTTACGCATTAAACGCCTTGTAAAAATGGTCATTTTGTGACATTTGTGCGGTAATGTTAAAAATGTTCCGACCGGTTTGACTGCCAAAATAGCCAAAAATGAATTGATACAAAAAATCATGAAGCATAAACATTGTTTTATAGTGGAAATTGTGTGTGAATCTAAATCTGCAAACAAAGATGCATAGAGGGTGCTACTTTTTCCCTTAAGTACAGGCTGTAATGATGACGTTTTCAGTATAAATGAAAATTGGGGGCACTTTCGATTGTCAAAAAAAAATTAAAATTTTCTTTCTTAAGCCCAATCTTTCAAAATATAAAATTACCAATACCATATGGGCCGTGCTCTGGGCATAGGTATGGTATTTTTTTCAAAAATATGATTATAATTTTTTTTGACAAATGCCCAGATTCACATTTTTCTTCACCTTTGATTAATAAATTCAACATTGAAGTATCAGGGAAAGCTAACATAAGCATCCTCGGCCTTGAGACAATTGATCACATTTCTTGAAAATCGCCATTTTGCAAGTGATCTTTGTCATGGGAAGTTTCAACTTTGAGCGACAAACACAAGACAAAAATGCAATTGATGGAAACAAAAACCGTTTTACTTTTTAAAAACATAAGTTGGAGTACCTTTAGAATACCCTACAATTTTTGCGGCGCCGCGAAGCTCGGACCTTTTTAAAAATCGGAGCTGCGGCGGCTCCGGTGATCCAGAGAAAATGAGACATATACCTACTTTAGAATGTGTTATTGAAACACGGATACATTTGTTTATAAAAAAAAAAGCTAAGTCTGGATTCATGTTCTGTCGGCTGCGGTCATGTCGCGAAGCTTGAATGTTTTTTTTGTTTTCTTAAAAGTATGCTCTTTTGAATTTTAAGTTCGGGTTGTAGCGACCGGGAGCGGCGTCGTCACAAAGATTCACACTTTTAAAAAAGGTGCTGCGGCGGACGCAGCGAAGCTCTCGGGTTGTAGCAAGTGGCAGCGGCGGCGCCGCGAAGCCTACTGTTGAAAATCGGGGTTGGGGTGATAATTTTGAGCTCAGGGTGCAGCCCCTGGCAGCGGCGGCGTCGCCAAGTTTTAGAAATAAATAAGTAAAATATATGAATAAAGTAAGTAAATAAATACAACAAAGTTAATTGGTGTTGATTGCCTTACTTCCTCGGAATGGTGAATCACATTCTGGCAACACTTCAGCTTGATTTCCCTCTGGTTCCATACATGCGATGGCTTCACGGGGGGGGGGGGGGAGGGGAGTTGAGGCGAGTTCTTGCCACAATTGTGACAAGAAACTTGTTTGGCAGCTTTTTGTTCTAATTTTTGATCAATTCTTAAAATCTATTGATTATGACCATTATTCTCAGGTAATATCCATTGTAACGGCTCAGGTACTTCGTCTGGCAGAGGAGCTCGTCAGGAAACTATATCGTCTGTTTTGTGTGATATTATTATTCAAAAAGTAGGAGGTATTTATCATGATAGGAAGGTCTCAGCCACTTAATTCCGTGTATTAATAATGATAATCTTGTTTTCTAGGTATCGCGTCCGGAAAACTCTCCTAGGGTTAGGATCACTTCTAGGCAAAGATTCATCATCATGCTTGATTTAATTCTTCCTCAAATAGGATCTGGGGGAGTCGATTTGGGGAGGCGATTTGGGCAGGTTCGTCTGGATCTATTGTATATGTTTATAAAATTGAATAATTGTATCTCGTCAAGTGGTTTCACTTAGGGAGCTGCGGGCTCAGAATTGGTTCATTCTTGGCAAAATTTTCTACAAATTTTACACGGGTGATTCCTCCAAACCTTAGATTGTATATTCATAATTTACCCTTGCTGCCTATAATTTTGAGTCATGAATAAATGATGTTAACTGATAGCTGGCATGTGGCGCAATTTCGTCTCTCCCCTGACGTACTTCACCATTTTACGTTGCATGGTCTCTGCAAGTAAATCAGAAATAACTTTGTACCGCCAAGGCTAGGGCGTTTGACAAGCTGGTGCAAATTGACAATACCAACCATTTTGATTTGTAGAAATGCCCTTCAAATGTGAAATACTATGTATTTCCATTTGGGGGAGCACAGCTATGATCCGCCTGCTGAGGGTCTCTACTGCTCTAAATACAAAAACTGCATGTCTGTGCTCATCGACAGGCAAGAAATCTAAATTTTTTATATTTTTTTTAATTTTTTAGGTTTTTTCTTTTTTTAAATTTATAAAAAATTACCTGAACTGCTAGGTCACACCATGACCATGCAGCTCAGTTGACTGTTTTTTTCATCTGATGAAGTATACTTTACAATAATGACCTTTATTATAAATGCTAAATGGCTTTGTATTTTTGGCTCCACCAAATGATTTCCAATATTATTGTTATTTGCAACAGTACTAACGTTACTATCCCTATCATGTATATTATTACACTCATGAATTTCATGAACATAATCATGCTATTTCATTGGCTGATTCCTATTCGCGAACTATTCCTAGGGAAATGTTGAACTGTTTTCCACTACACCTCGTCCCCAGAGTCCCAGACTGATGTGTAATAAACAAATTCTACATGGTTTATATCGGGAACTAGTGCACACTATTTTTTCCTTGGTACTGGGCTCCGGGCCTATCACCCCTCATGTTCGGGGTGCAATAGGCCCATAGCCAGTACTCGGGAAAATATTGTACCTATTTCCCCTCTAACATGTAGTATTGTGTATACTATGGTTCTTAGGAACTAAATAGTGATTTAAAATGGTTTACCGTTGCGAAATCGGTCACAACACGTTAGCGTTTGTATTCAACAACCTAAAACCCAGAAATGCATTTTTAGAAACAATTACTTGTATCCGTTTGGTAACTAATCATTCCCTGTCTCTTACGTTATGGGTTATTCGTTGTGAAATTGGTTATACTACGAGCTAATTGTTTCAAACATTAAAATCTGTAAATTAACCTTTTTTTAAACAATCAGTTTATCCCTTCTTAGCAAACAGTTTTGTCTCTTACTGTTGATATTGAATGGTTTATCCGTTGTGAAATAGGTCAACATAAAAATGTAGCGTTTGTCGCAGACAACACCAGAACGGTGGTAACTAACAGTACCCAGCACTATTCTCAGAACAGTTGGTTAAATCGTTTGAATACAGCTCATACAAATGGCTTAACGGTTGGCGCAAGTCAGTTAAAGGTCCTTTTCATGCGTGGCGCTAATTTCCAAAGGACAAAATTTTGGAGAATACTATGACGGGTGAATTGATTATTGATAAAGCTCGCCGACATGAATCATGTGAATAGGGATCTATGTAGATCGTCCAGGAAATAGATCGTCCCGGATTTTCCCGTTTATAGCGCTGCGGTTAAATTACAATCGGGGTCCCGCCGATTCTCATTCCAAAACCGTTTCCGATGCGAGTCCCACGTGGAACAAGTTTACCACCCTGTCAGGGAAAGTTTTGGCGCATTTCATGATTTAATTACGCCAGAATGGCAGGCGTTGCGATTGCGTAGTCTCAGTTAAATTGTTGCCGTGCCATGTCGACTTAATTCTGTGCCGGTCCACGTAGCACGGCCTATAGTCAGGCGTCATCGGTCGTTTATGGTAGTAACGGGTTTGTGGCCAATCACAGCCTTGCTTTTTGTCAGCTCGTTGGTTATCTGTCCAATGGGCACGCGCCTTTAATTCGCTTTAATTTGGATTATCATTTCGCTCACATCACACTGTCAGCCTTTGACCGAAGAGGATCAAAATTTTCTTTGCCTTGGTAATTCGCGGCTAATTAAATCTCGGCATTATGCTTTGTGTTACTATCGGCATTCTCGCATCTCCTCTAGCCGGTCCTTTTAATTTAATACAGTACATGTCATTGGATGTAATGTGTACTTTGTATGATCATTGCCCATATTTTGATATACGACTTACGCTTGTCCTCGCTGCGACATTACCGCATGCGGTAATTAATGGGAAGGCGCCAGAGGCACGAAACGGACTCATTAACCTAATGCCAGACCCTAAGCAGTGCAGTCAGGTTGAGTTACAGATAACTCATCGGCAAATCTCCCCGGCGGCCGCTTGGGGAAGGCATACTAGATTACAAGCCCGAGTGTTACAGCCTGCATTAGTGTTTAGACTTACATTGAACAATGTGGGAGATCGTCAAGAAAATACACAACAACAATAACAAGGTGGAAGTAGAGATTTGGAGTCATGTGATGAACCATCAACTTTCAAGTTGTGATCGGAATCAGGTTCAAGGGGACTACAACAGAGTGTACGGGTTCAGCACGATAGAGTTGTACCAGTAGTGTAGTACAGCAAATACTACAGGATCAACCCTATTCATAGCCCTGTTCAGAGCCATTAGCAACCGATACAAGTGCCGATTGTCCCTGATCAATTATTAACAGGTAATTTTGATCGAACAGTGGCTAATAACAATCTCTTGTTAATACAAATGATAATGCTGTTGGGCCTCCTACTGGTAGTGTGAATATGGATTGCGTGGCATTAAGTACTTAAATTAGTAGTGCCAGTCTAGTAGTAGGGCTATTAGCATTATCGATCCATGCAGTCAATCATTAGGAAGTTACATATTGGTTCATCAGGAGTTGTAATTGCCAATGCAAATCCAAATTCAGGCAATACAATTACCCAACCAAGGTGTGGTAACGGTTCGGTGGTAACGGTATAGCAATACATAAAACAAGAGACCATCAGTCACTATTTATCAGCGGAACTGGCCGCGATATAATCCACAGTGGTTCAATTGTCTAGGCATACGAACACGGTTAAAAATAATCAGAATACAATATCAATGCGTGTCTGTACAGAATCTCCATAACACCCGCTTTCGTGTTAATTGCTGAAACAAATGCAAATAAGTGACAAACCTTGACGGCTCAAACAATACTCATTAAGGAAATTCAGAAACAAGACATACCAGTATAATAATGCTATGAAAATATAACAATATTAAAAGTTATGGGCTACAAAACAAATTCGGCTCTCCTACAGGCATTAAACAACTATCAATATCATAGCAAATAAAAGCCATACAAAAGATTCAACTTGCACATTCAATCTAGTCATTCATTCTCATATGAAAGAACACGAATTGACACCTCGCATTAGAAGCAAATCCGGGCATAAAAACAAGAGAGTAACATACTGAATTTTAAAGACCCCACACTTTCAGTGAGGACATATGCTTTTGAAACGCATAAAACAAATGATAATACCAGATATAAATAAACCAGACATACGTAATCATCTGAAATCCTCATCACAATCGATGAAACATAAGCACACATAGGCCTATAACACAGTCTTCGTCCACACGAACACCGCAAATGTAGTGACACCTACCAGACTAAGATAATAGCTTCATCGAACGGAGGAGAAAGGCTGTATTCTGGAGAAAAATAAGGAAAAAACTTTGCTACTCTCACAAATAAACCAAGAGGATTCCAATTCCTCGCTTATACCTGATCTTAAGAGCTGTATAGAAAAACGACTCCTCACCTATAAACACTCGTTTGAGAAATGCCGGCCATGTAAAACGACGTGGTCATCAAACAAACCCACCTGAGGTGTAACAGAGCAATAGCGATACATTACCTATGCCATATCAGCTCATACCCAATAGGTCTTAACACATATATAATGTTAGCAACGAGAGGACCAAGCGGAATTACAACTCTTACACTATAGATCACATAATAGACCCAGAGGCTAAAAACGATTTCAGAAAATCACTCAATAATCTCAGGAGTTATCCCAGCGGAATGACAACTCCTTACCCTGTTCTCAGTATTTGCACGAGGCTGAACATGGTTGCACCATTGCAGTTAACCATTCATGATCACAGGAGGTGATCCCGCGGAAAAACTCCATTACTCTATACTCAGTATTCTTCCATTGGCTGTAGTTGGTTGCAGACTACCATTCAACGACTCCAGGAGTAAACCCAGCGGATAATAACTCCTTACCCCGTTCAATTCCACAGTGTCCGCCTAGTGGCTATACATGGTTCAAAACAACCACACAAGTTAATCCAGTGGAATTGCAACCCCTAACCATGTCCAAAGTTTTCGCCCAGTGGCTATGCATGGTTGCAGACAAAAATACTATAACGGAAATTAACTCAACGGAAATACAACTCATACTATCCTCACACTGTAGTTCACAGAATAGACACAGAGGTTAAAAACGATTGCAGTCAATCACTCAACAATCTCAGGAGTTAACCCGGCGGAATTACAACTCCTTACCCTGTTCAAGAAAATCGTCTTTTTCTCGTATATAAGCCCAGTGGCTATATATGGTTCGGACAACCATTCAACCATCTCAGTGGTTAACGCAGGGCAAATACCCTGCTCTCAGTACTGCCCAGTGGCTGTACATGGTTCAGACAACCACACATAATCTCAGGAGTTATCGCAACTGAAATTACAACTCCTTCCACTTGTTCACAGAATACGTCTAGAGACTACAAAAGGTTGCAGTCAACCAAACAAACTATACACTCAGAACTCGCTCGGAGAAAACTCCATACATATACCTGATCTCTAAACATGCTGAATATGCCAAGAGGCTATAAATAAAAAGTAGTAAGTACTCAGGGACTGGTAACACATGAACCTCACGCGGAATCAAATTAAGCCCAACCTCTAAATGGTTGCGGTCAACCAATTACACTGTTCTCCGAGCTATCGAGCAAAAAAAAAACTCCTAACCTTTATTCCATTCCAGAATACACCGTGGTAAATGTATTATGTTGAGGTCACCTGAATAATATCAAACAGAATCTTGACCTAAGTATATATGCTACACAGCTAGGAGCTCTCAACATTTGTGGACAACCAAACAAACTGAACCCAGCTGAAATACATTTTCTTTGCTATAAGGATATGCGAAGTGGCTATAAACGGTTAGAGTCATTCAAACGAAAAACCTTACTATGGAATATCAGTAAATAACTCATGAACTTTATCTGCAATCAAATTAAGTCCAGCGACTACAATGGTTGCAGTCAACCAATCGATCTGAAATAAAACTCCTTAGCATTGTTACATTACAGAATAAACCGTGGCAAACAGGTTTCGAACAACTAAATTTCTATGAACAGAATCTTGATTTAAGAGTATCCACCACGTCCCTCAATCGCTAAAATCCCCACCTGACAAAAAAATAGCGAAGAGAATAGCTGCCGGGTTAGTGGAAATTGCACCTAGAACTGAAAACAAACACTGCTACCTCACTTATTGCGGCGACTGTCGGACTTTCCCTCAGGGACGTTAGGGATATAGGCCAACAGAACTACCAAAAATAGCGGTCGACCAATCAAACTAAACAGCTGAAATGAAAAATCTTATGTCCATTGGCTATTAATGATTACAGTCATTGAAAAGACAATTAAGCAGGGAAATTAAAAATCAAGAATCGATCAAGATCCCCAACCAAACACAGGATCCGAACATGTCAAAGAAACGCCAAACGTTAAGTTATCGATTCAATGCACAGCTATACCTTGCAGCTAAAATTCATACGTCATCAGTCCTTAAAATAAACAATATTTAATTGTTAAACTTCAACTTCAAGGCTCATGTCCAGAGGACACACAAGATAAATATAAACACGGTAGACTATGAATAATTAATACAAGGCCTGCTGAGCTCTGAAGAACGAATATTTTCACATAGGATGGGAAGATAAATAGAAAACTATAAATGCTCTTTTATCTCTCTTCCACGTTAAAAATCCACAATGAAATGCTTTCCAGAATATCTTAAGTCTATATACAACAAAAGAACTTACATCTCTACCAGGATTAACAATCCATAAAACATGGTAAACTGTTAGACTACGAAAAGAACTGTCATTTATTTCTCTATTGTCTTCAGCCACCCTCAACATTGCTGCTCATACTGGTCTCCGTAAAAGTGCTATACATGTATTTCAATTTAGGGATTAAAATTATACGATTAGAATCATAATAACATTACACATTGGGTCCTTGGTGCAATTCAAGATAAAATAAATCCAGCCTATACAGAAATAATCATGAAAAACAATTCAACTCTAAACACATCATGCAGGTTCCCATGGCATTTCCTACAGAAATAAAATAGCTCATCGAACCGATCAGGCATATCGATAGGCCCTGTAGAAAACCGATAACTTGAGATATAATATTGAGTTGACCTAAACTATGATAGAGTTAGTCCTGATGATCATGACTAGATAGTCTTTAACTTTTGTATGTTGTCGTTATCGTTGACTATCTAGTCATGACGGGTTTGTGCAGAAGAAAGATCTTTTAGTGAAAGCAAAATTCAAGGTGGTATTGTGCCCAAAATATAATGCTGCACTGGATATACACCCACACAATACATTTGTCACTAGCCTTACCTTTAAAATAGCGTTGTTTTACAAGTTGATGCTAAGTTCTACAAGGTAAAATTTATCAAAATTAAAAAAAAAAAAAAAAAAAAGAAGCAAACGTCACAATCGATAATCATTAATAAAGATGGAGGCGAGACCAGGATACTTGCAAAGTGGGTATTTCAAAATAAACTTCTTTTTGAAGAAACATTATTAATCCGATGTTGCAACACTTTACGCAATAAGAAAGCCAAGATACCCAACAACGCAAAAGGTGAGAAACTAAGCGTCTAAAATGATTTAATGTACACCAAATGACGCAGTTTGTTCGACAGTCGCTGTGCACACACGCTGTGTTAAACGGTCTTTAACGCCTGTTAAAACCCTGGGACTTCGAGGCAGTGAAATGATAACGTCCAAATGTGAAAAGATAACACTGCCTGAAGTCACAGTTACTGGGACTATGATAGAGTACATCTCATAGGTGAAATAAACTTCCAATTGGATCGATACCGTCTGTAATATACAGGTACTGTCTGAAAATCAAAATATTCAACTTGAATGCTGCAACAGACAAAATGGAACTGGAAAAAACATTTTATACACTGTCTTATATGAAAAACTCAAACACCATCGCCATCTGTCAGGTTTGACATTCGATCTGAAAATCGAGCAAAATGATGTGCGCTCTACATCACGATAATAACATCAAAATAAACACGAAATATATGAAAAATATATCACCATTATATCTCAAACCGGGAGAGTTATAAATAAATAATATGATCCTCTACATTTAGGTGACCATACCTGAACAGATCTTGATTATCTGAAGAAGCCTATTATCGCATTAAAGTTACTTAACCGATACATACACAGCAGCTCAAGGTTCTTCTGAAAAGCTGAATCATTATTCACCCTCGTGTACAAATTAATGTAATCAAAACAGGTCGCAGTGTCGACCAGGATGAAACAACGCACCACCACCGCATGGTATATACTTCCACAGTTTAACACTAATCAATACATTAATAACATTTAAACTTACAGTAAAACATCTCTGGACTTCATCAAGAGGAACGGAAGCACTGGAATTGCAGTGTATGTATCCTTCACCATAATCACAAATCGATTTCAAATTGGTCAGATTTACCAGTAACTCGGATCAAGAACACGGAATAGGACTATATGACATGATCTGAATACCAAGCCCTTAACTATAGGTTACCAACATTGATAATTCGAGGTAAAGGAATAACTTAATAATACTAGAATAGAATGTATGGACATATGCCAAGTCCAATAGGTGCACACGAGTCTGTAATATAATAAAGGACAACGGATATCGGAGCATAAAGTTAGCGTGTCCGAGCGAGAAGCCGTAGAACACCGTCAATGACTTAAAATCAGTCACGCTCACTGCACCCCATTCATACATCCCGCCTATCTGCAATACCAACGCTATTCAACCCCAGCTGGGCTTACCTGGCTAATCAATAGAAAATGCAATGGATGACCAACATCGGTTTGGCTTACTCCTTTGTCCCTCATCAACCGTTACATCATGTGCCTAATGTCCAGATCAATTATTAATTATCAGGTAATTTTTATCGAAAAGTGGCTAATTTCCAATCTATGGTGAATACCAAAGTTCAGGCTGATAGGCCTCCTTCTGGTAGTGTGATTATGATTTGTGTGGCACTAAGTATTTCAATTGGGAGTACCAGAAGTAGGGCTATTATAGTAGATTCAACCCATCGTGTCACCTCAAGTACTTTTCCGAAGGTATGAGCATTGAATGAGGGAGATGTGCAGTGTGTGGAAATTAAAATTCCAGGCTATTGAAACACGCAGTCCGCGTCCGGCAGCAGAGAAAAATAAATTCTATGCTTAATGAAAGCATTCAAGTCAACGTAAACGCATTTATAACACAGGCTGCGTTAACTCCCTAAACATTCTGACTAATCGCATTTACTTCAATGGTCTTCAATGTAACAGGTGAATTAAATGTTACTGGATTTGGGGCGTTTGTATTTTGGATACGAAGGAACACAAAGTCTTGCACTCTCAAAGATGATCGGTCAGATTATCTTTGTTCGTTCATGAAACAGGTGAAGCGGCCCATATATTCTGCCTCCTCTCCCAACTAATTGACGCTGTCCAAAACTTTTCCTCTGGTGACACGATGGGTTGAATCTACTATAGCAATATTGTTCCTGCAGTCAATCAGTTGGGTGCTTC
>JAMKCH010041209.1:0-29267 GCA_023653785.1 Ophioderma brevispina
ATAATATGCATAAGTCACATGATTATGCAACATAATCTGTAGGGGAAGCATGTTTTGTGAAAAAAATGAACTTTTGACCCTGTGAGCCCTGAATTACAATGACCCATCTCATTTCATGTGTGTTCAAATCAGTTCAGAGATGTCAGAGATATAATCGGTTTGAGGTGTTTCCAGAAAGAAGAAAGAAAGAAGAAAACGAAGTGATACAATATAAACTGCCGATTTCTCAGCAGGAGCAAGAAACTGGTCAAATAGAAGACCTAAGGAGTGAACACCTAAGGGACAAACATCAAAAAGGTGTGTTTGATCTCAAAATTGTGCAGTGTTAGCTTTAATCAATTTTTAATCATTGCTCTGGGCTCTTTTCTCAATTTGAGCCTTTTCTGGTCTTTCTTATAACGAGAAATCACAAACGTTATAGGTGTATAGAATATGGGTTAGCAGCCGAGTTGATAGGCAAAACAAAGACGACAAATGTAAATAGACACGATGTAGAAGGTCCACCAGATTGGCCTGCCTAGAATACCGAGAACGACGATCGGCATCCAGCATAGGAAGTCAGTGATAACACATAAGTCCCATCTGAAACTAAATTGACATCTGCACGTCTTCTCTTCTGGTTCTTCTGCTTGGCAACGTTTTTGCTGATGACTTCACCTAAAGAAGATGTAGACAGAGCAAATGTTATGAAAAAGCAAACAAATTCAAGCCCCAGAAAAAGGCAATGGAGTAAAACAATCCTGCACGGTTGCCTATATCTTCACTTTCATAAACCTCATAAGTAATACTATAGTTAGCAGATCAAGAGAAAGATCTGCATCATATGTAAGTTCTTGCTTGTTCGACGAAAAGCCAGAACGAAAGGCACAAATGGTAGGCGATGCACACTCAGACAAGTCATTTAATAAAAGTCTGGCAAACCCCCTCAAGATTGTTGGTTATGATGACTCAGCAGAGTGCAAAATCCACAACAGATATCAGAAAGGATTTTGCACCCCCTTTGGAATTTTGTGCGGTCCAAAGGATTACTAATCGCCCAAGAACCTATCAATACTGATAAGGGTCACTAAAAAAACCACAGAGGCCTCACTAGACAGAACTGACAGCACCCCATGCCCAATTTAACTCTTCCAATCCAATTTCTGCCAATATGGGAAATATTGTTGATAGTAGGAATCGGCAGATGAAATCATAAATCATGTAAACGCCCATGATCAAATCATAAGCAGCTCTAGGTTCTCAATCAGTAGAGCCTGCACTTTGTTTTCATCTTGAAGTTGTCGCCAAAGCAGAGTGATTGCATTGCCTACGATTGCAAAGATACCCAAGAAACGATCAGATAAACACCCTCCAGGGTTACTGGGAAGAAGCCTCTGACAAGTCAAGTAAGGTGTCCGGGGCATTTCTGCTTTGCACATTGAGTTTGGGACAAAAACAAGCTACTTTCCTGGATTGTCAACAAATACAAGTGTTTCGTTTGACAGGGCTTGGAAAGATTTTGGTCTACCTTTGACAAAGGATTTTCTTCTAAGTCCAGGAGCAGTAATTCGGTAAATTTATGCGCAAAAAGCTCTCCTTGAATCCGCTCAATTTCATTGGAACTTGCATTTATCAATAACAATCTTGGAAGAGCTGTTCATATTGTGCACCTGATGTCAAACAATTTCGTTCTTGAATTTTGTGTCATGCAATTCTAGAGCTCTCAAATTCTTCAGTTCATTAATTACAGTAAAATTTATTATCAGTAAGGTTGTTATTATTGAGTAATAATCTCAGAAGGCTATGCAGACCCTGAAATACCCCTGGTTCAATAGTGTTAGAATGTATTATACAAAAGCAATTCCTTCAGAGACTCAAGGTCCTTAAACATACCAGGTACTTGTAAGAAATCATCTTTTAGTTTGTTATTATTTAGTGAGAGTTCAAACTAAATCAGGTGATTATGGAAAGTCTCTGGGGCAATTGAGGGAGAGGTTGCTGTCGATATAAAGTTGCAGCAATCTAACTCCTTCAAATGTTCCTGATTTCAATGTTGAAAGCTGGTTCTCAGAAAGGTCCAAATACAACAGAATTTCTTGCTGTCTAAACATACCTTCTTGCAACTCCACCAGACGGTTACCTCGCAAGGTCAGTGCCAGGAGGTTTAGTCCAAAGAAAATATCAGGAGTTAACTCGACGAGCTGATTGTAATTCAGATCAAGAGCTATAATGTGGTAAAGACCTTGAAATGTTACGGGTCTTAAAGCCGTTTGTCAAAATTATTTTTTTTTTTTTTTTTCATCAAGAGTTACACGTACAAGATATGCAAGACCCTGGGAACGCTCCCGGCATTATGTGCAAAAGTTGACGTCGCGAAGATACCAAGACCGGTGGAGGTAAGGGACACCCATTCATCCCTCTGCTGTCAGGGTTATGATAAATGTTTGGGGACATAATTATTTTGAGGACTTCAATCTGGAGTTCTGAGGTAAGCCAAAATGCACAAAACAGTTCCAGGGACAATTGGGCAATTGAGCCATAATTCAAAAGTGTGTGTAACATTTAGTAATTGTCTGTTAGTCTGCTTTCAGGTCAAGGTTGTGGGCAGAACATTATATTTAAAGGCTTGCACACTATCAACCAAAAGAAATGCTTGCAATTATGTTGGGGTATATTTCCAACAGTCGTCATCAGCACTGTTGGGTCACGATCAATTGCGCGAAACTTCAGAGTGGCACTGGCTAGAATCAGGATCTCCAGGTGATTTAGTGAAATGTGGCAATGCACAGGAAAGCAGGGCCTGGAAAATGCAAAGGGACGCTATCAGAGGATGATGAACAAGTAATTTGCAGGTGACCAACTGTCCAGCTGATCCATTTCAATTTGAATTCCCAGGATATTGGGATGCGTCCAAAGATTCAGGATGCAGTCCCCACATTGGGGTTTGGCATGTACTATCAGGGTAGTTTCATTTACCTGTCTGTTTCTGAGGTCTAGTCCACACGGCAACGATTGGTTCCACGATTCACCGTGTTTGCACTCAAATATGAATTAATGTAATTGTCAAATCAGATGGCACGACTGAAGTTGAAGATGTTCTCCAAGCACAGATACGCAATTGCAACACCATCCACAACAGAAAATCGTGTTTGTAAGAGCCTATTGGCGACTTCCTTGATAATGGCGTGTCCTCAGAAGGCTCGAAGGAACTGGATGGGTGCATCCTTTGACACCTGACATACATCAATGTGCCTTGGCAGACTCCCTGCTGAATACGCTGCACCAGTATGGAGTCACAGCGTCATTAACACAAGATTGATGTCGTTCTGAATGACAATGAGACTTGTTAGTGGTGCCTTTTGGAGACGCCTGTAGAATACCTTCAATTCTGTCTGGCATCGATCCTGCAAACCTAGGAGGAACCTTCAGACGCATTCAAGCTCGCCAAGAATGTGATGAATCTGGTAGTCTAATCCACCACCAACACCCTTTGAGGATCAGAGAATTCCACGAATCACTTTGCTACCCAATCCGTGACACTGCAGTCACAGTATCTCTATCGATCATCCCGGATCAATGACGGATGGTTTGAGCAATGGTAATCCTCTATACTTTGAGAACCTAAAGCAGTTTTGTGTTTTTTTTTTTTTTTTTGTCGGACGCGCCATCTAGCAGCCCAAAGGTCCTGTGACCTTGATAGGAAGCATGGGTCAACCTCAACAGACTCAGAACTGGCGTTGGTCGTCACAAAGAACTTCCTTCCCAAGATCGGAGTAGAACCATCACAAAACGCGATTGTGGAGAGCCACAACCATTACCACATCCTAGATGACTGTGAGGTTACAAGTCCCCAAGAGGAATTCAGGCCTGATCAACCTGGATGATGAAACTATCAACTGGTTAAAGACGGATCTTCCCTGGTGATTTTGGACTTGCCGACGAACGAATACAGATACCAATTAATACAGACCAAATGCAAAACAGGAAATGGTAGTGGTAACCACTTCTCTTAACATAAACCTTTTAGCCCACTTCATTGTCAGTAAATTCCTAGGAAGCACAGCGGATAATGGAAATCATCATCCGTATTTAGAATCCACAGCAGTGAGCCAATTAATTGAACCACTTACTGCCTACACAAGCCTGAGCATCCACTGTTTTAAAGCAACAACATCACATTTTTTAAGAGCGTCCCCAATTTTTCAACAAATTTTGACATTGTTGCATAGTTGGCATTCGCTTGTAAAACTATACCTGTGGTTGGTAAAGCTTTGAACATGTCTCTGTCTGCACAAAGAGAAGGAATTTTGTAATTCTGCTGATTAATATCGTATACCGATAAATTCAGTGGCTGCTGGAAAGGTCCTTCAATATGAATAGAGCCACAAAAATAGTGCCATGTACATTTCTACGCTCATCCATTATTTGTTCTGTTGTTGTTTCATTGGTTCAGGCAAGTCAAGTTAGAGGTCATTTCTTGATGTGGCACTATTTTCACAATGGACGGACAAATCGGAATCCCAATTCTAATACAAAATCGCTTGTTTTCTGACCGAAAATATGCACTTTTGAGACATTACATTCACTGGTATAGTTTACTAGACAATAACCAACACACCTGTGCAAAAATTTCACATTTTGAATTTGGGGGCAACTCTTCAATAAAGTGCTGTTATTGTTTGTATTCTAATAAATGCATTGACCTATATTCAACAAGGCCCTTTCTAGTTAGCTTTGTCATAATGAGAGAGCATTTATGCAATTGGTTCATGAAGTTGCTTTTGCAGTAGAAGGTCTCTGGTTGAAATCCACTCCATGGTAATCAAGTGATTTCTACTTTGCATAAATGTTATACACTGAAGATCGGATAATTATCAATAATTCCTCTATTCTTATCTACTTTTTATTTTATATGGGTTTATTTTAAATATTAACACCTAACCCGGACCGGTCGTTTTTGGCCGACCGTATGGGCCCAAATGCAACGAGGGGACTCTATTTTTATTTTTAACGGACCAGATGCAACGAGAGACAAAGTTTGCGTTTCATTCATCTCGGCCGTTTTCCCGGCACCGGACTAAGATAGCGTAAAGTCCCATAACGGCCCAGATGCAACTACAACATCGCGTCATTTTCCGGAAGTCCGCCCAGATGCAACGAACACATCGCGTCATTTTCCCAGGAAGCCGGCCCAGATGCAGCGAAGAACAACGAGTCATTTTTGCCCGAAAGCCGGCCCGATGGCACGAAAAACATCGCGCCATTTACCCGCAAGACGGCCCAGATGCACGAGAACCTCGCAGTGCGAATGCAATAAACATGGTAAATAAAGAAATAATAATAAATAATGGATGCGTACTGCACATCTGATCTGCATGAACAATTTGTAGCTTATGTTCGCCATTCGTGATTGGCGCTATTACGCTAACATTATAGTCTTGCGTGGCGCTATATGCTACGTCATGCTCCGGTTTTTACGTCATGAATACGTTTATGCATAATTAACAAGGCGGTTCTCGACCCAAGTCTTCGCCTGCTTTCGCGCTTTTGTAAGACAAAAAGCAGCACACCAGAGTGCAAAACATGCGAGTCAAGGGTGTCCCCAAAAAGTTGTGGCAAGCAGATAACTCCAATTTCTCAACTAGTTTTACTCCCACTACTTTCAATTTGACACCACCCTAGGGGTCAACAACATGTTTCCATTGTGGGAGTTTACTCTGGCACAATTTGCTATTTTCACTTTTTTTCCAATAATGTAAACAGGCTGGCAACCCAAACGACTGACCAGAACTAGAAAAATCATTTCAATGAAAAACATGGGCACTGATCTAGCTATATTGATGTTACTACCTTTGTGTGGGTGTACTCCCCCTTTTGGTAATTCTTCTGTTTTGAACACCTGTTTTGTACACCACCAAATTCCCACAACAGCCATAAATGCCAAAATAAACCCATCTAACCGAATTTATATTGTAAGGTAACAAACTCATGAATCAAATCCTTTTTGAAGTGTAGTATTTCACACACTGACATTGACAACCTGAGAAAATTTGGTTGAAATGGACCAAGCATTTAGCAATTAGTTGCAATTTTAAAAAAATAATCAAAGGAATGCCCCTTTAAGTGCCAACATGCATTTTTGACCACACTGTATATCACAAACAAAAGGTGTTACCATATAGTAGTCTCATGTAGCGAAGTTATTTTGCATTATCCAATTTACCATTTAGGCGATACAGCAATTACGGCATATTTAATTGTCAATTGCATCAAACATGGCCCCCTTTAATTGATTCCCCCCCCACTGCACTTTGACCGCAATTGTGATTCCTACAAAAGATGTACGGCATAGACGTCTCATGTAGCGAGGAATTTTTCATATCATCGTACAATTTCACAGTGATACAGCAATTTCTTGCATCTTTAATTAGATCAATTGTATCAAAAAATGCCACTTTAATCGGCCCCCCTGCAACTTTGACCCAATTATGATTCACACCAAAGATGCATGCATAGTATTCTTTCATGCAGCGAAGGGATTTTGCCTAGCCGATGTACGTTTTCAAATATACAACAGTATTACTCTAGTGATTAGCTCATTTGCATACCTAGCCGCATGTAGCAATCACACACGTTCAACATTGCAAAAAAGATGCGCACCATGATAGAGCTTCATGCAGTGAGGAATTTTCCGTATCCAATGTACCGTTTCAAATATAAGCATTACGTAGCTGTTTTTGCATATAATAGCTCATTTTTCATCTTAATTTGGCCCGAAATACGCCCGAAATCTAAGCAGTTCGAGAACTCTCCAGCCCGGTCCCATCCACCCAGTTACATCCTCATACGCCTTAAACGGAACTCCATAAAACTTGTACACAAGCCTTGCGGGAAAATTTTCGTTAATTATGCAAATTAGATACTATTTGCATATTTTACGCCCAAATCTAATCAGATTGAGAACTCTTTAGCCCGCTTCCTTCCTCCAGTTACATCATCATCGCCTTACGGAACTCCAGATAATCGTACACAAGCCCGTGAACACGGATGTCAGGACAAGACAGACAGCCATGACAGACAGACAGACAGTACAGACAGACATACTGACAGACAGACAGCAGACAGACAGACAGACAGAAGACGACAAAGTGATTACTAATCTCTGCCGAACAAAGTTTTCAGGCGAGACAAAAAATAGCTTTATCAAAATGTGGGCGCATCACCAATAGAAATCGAATGTCCTATGGGCATTTGTACCGAGTGTCCCATTCACCCCCTGATGAAAAGCCTTGCGCCTTCTGCGGGCAAAACCGTCCGAAATGCACGGAAAAGCACGCATCATTTCCTGGGATGACGGGCCCAATGCAACCAAAAACAAATCGCGTCATTTTCCTTAAAGAACGGCCCAAATGCAACGAGGAACATCGCGTCATTTTCCGTAAAGAACGCCCAAATGCAACGAGGAACATCTCGTTATTTTCCGGTAAGACGGCCAGATGCAATGAGGGCCCATGCGAGTCATTTGCGCGACAAAAATCGTTGTTGAAGACGGCCCGATGCAACGAGAAGCATTTTCCCGACCGGTACCCCCCCACGTTTGCGTTGCGTCTCATTGCCCCTCGGACCTTGTTAGGGTTATGGGAAGCTTTATGTCCAAGCAATCATCAGCCTTCGATCTTTAAAGTAGACGCCTCATATGTGAAATCTCCTTGTTGCACCTTTAAAAAACCCTTTACCTGGACTTGTGCTAGGCAATTCCCTGGGCCTCACACACCATAGCGTAAAGAATTGGCCTCCAGTGACCTCCTGCCAGCATACTTTGTGTGCAAGAGCCAGCCGATATTTGGGTTACAGTTTCACTGAAAAACAGCCTAGAGGCTAGACATTGTGTCTATAAATCAAGGCAGGTTCCGGCCAGAATTGTCTATATCTCCCTAGCTGTAGCAATGGTTCACTTCACTGCGCTATAAACAAGGAAACCCTTGAAGCGAATCTGGGCCAAAATTGACCAAATCTGGGGAGAGTTAAGTACAGGTGAAATCATACCTGAAGGATTTTTATTTCACTTCAACTTCAACTTTATTCCATAAAAATCATTTTACAACAAAAGCAAAATACATACACAAAATTTATGGAGGGTTGGCCAAACACGGCCAATACGACCAGACGGTGGTCAACCCCTGAAAGATAAGACAAAATTAGAGGACATTATAGAGAGAGTAAAGTAACATTCCTGTATAAAATTTTTTACTTTGTTTTAAAACCCAATTTTTCCTTGAGATGGTTTTGGATAGATTATCAATATGACATTTCCAAGTAAGGTTTTCATCTATCAATACACCAAGAAATTTTGTATACTTTACTCTTTCAAGATCTTTGTTATCCTTATCCAATGTTATTTTGTTTTCCATTTATGCATAACATGACAGGGATGAGCTAATGGAGGCAAATACAAGCTGCTTGACAAGAGAAGATACCCGTAGCTTCCCACAAATGCTTGCTTCCATTGGCCGTTTTTTTGTACAGGTGTCATGTGAATCGTTATGGGCATGAAACACTCTTACAATGTAAAGGGTGTGATCATGCTGTCAATTTAGCTTTGTCAGTCACTAACGCGTCACATCAGTACCTGAACAAAACCTCCAGTGGAAGCATGCATTGTGGGAAGCTACTGAAATCTTCTTTTGCTTGACCCCCTGCAATGGGTCCTGTTATGTTTGGAACAATTTGAAACAGCAGGCACACAACTTGGCAACTGGGACATGCAAAAGCTATTAACCCTGTAAAAATCAGAGAATACATTGCAAGAATTTTGACCACTTCCCAGGCCTCACGAAGATCAACTGTATGTTATAGACCTCTATATGGCATTCTCCATAGAACTCTGTGTCACTTCTACTGTCATTGTTCCAGACCAAATGAAGGAAGCAAGTATCCAATCTACGAAAAGATGACAAAGAAGTATTTCGGGCCTTTCATGGCAAAAGGGCGTAACCTGAGTTACACCCTTTGCCTTGAAAGGGCCACCTGCAAACCAGCATATGGGGGATAACTTTTCTTTTTCCAATTTTGGAGCCAAAATAATCCTTAAAATATTTTTAACAAATAAGTATCCCTAATGCATTGATTTTCAGAATGACCCCTTCAAGGCTAAAGGGTGTAATCGATTTACGCCTTTTGCCATAAAATGCCGTCATTTTCCAATTACATCCTGTTTCTGACCCTCCTGTTTTTTCTAAATTCTTGAAAATTAGTATTAATAGAGTAGGGAATATATAGATAAAACAACATATTGAATGATACTGAAACAATTTTGATTAATCAATCATTCAACCTATATGGCATCCATTGTTTGATACAATAGTAATGCACGTAGAAATGAAATGAAACGTCTACATGGGAAGATTGTTTAGATTTGTCACAAGCATTTTGACCTATTAAACAGATCAAAAAAATGTTTATTTCCCGGGATGGAGATTCTGATTTTGTACAATTTCCCGTGAGGTCAAGGAGGTTTAGGTCTTCACTTTAAAGCCTAAAAGCGGGACTAAAAGAATGCAATTGCACTGACGCTCCACGGCGCTCATGAATCCTGCTCTTTTCATGCAATTCATTGCCCTCTTTATATTAAGTAAAGCCATGCATGTACATGTTTCCTCAGACTGAACTTAGCATAAGCTTGACAACTCACTTGATCAGGCAATGAAATGGCATATTCTTTGGACAATAATATTTTTTATAGAAAATCATATTTGCCCACCATGAAATTTCATAAAATCTACACTTGGTGACGTTGGTGTAGCTAGTGGAATAACTAAACCAAATCAGTCGTCAAAACTGTGTTGCCATTTATCAGGCATGTGAGTGGCCATGTTTAAAAAATGCGGAAAATCAGAATTTTCCTGTATACAGACTACAGAGCAATTCCCTATTCAGCTACTGGCAGTGAAGGTTGCCGAATTTGACAGACTCATGTGGCATTTTCGCTACCACTAATCTATTAGGTAAGATGGCCTGCAACAAAAAAATCTTCCTGAATTTGACATTTTAAGAAAATGGAAACGTAAAGAACTAATTACCTCAACAATATGATTGGCAATTCCGCTTACGATGCAAACAATCTTCCATACCGTGTGCCTTCTCTACCCAATCTTCTTCGATCAATTCTACGACACCTACCATATAGTGATCTGAAGTCACCATAATAAATAGTTCTTTGTGTCACTAACTTTATAAGTTTATTTGATCCTTCATAAAGACTGGATGGATTGGATTGAAATGTAGAGTAAATTCTTTCTGCGTGCCTGAGATTTAGCATTATAGAAATTAACATCATACCTAGGGGCACGGTTCAAAACAAACACATTACACATCACAATAGAGTGCTTTCACTAGCCTTCTTGATGGGAATACAGGGGTAAAAGGTCACGAAAAATGCCTTTCAACATAGTTTTGATTTCCGGTCGTTTAAGAAATAAATGAAACTGGTATAAAACGCGATTTTTTTTTCCTTTCAAAACAAACGCGGATTTAGGATTTAGCGATATAAAAAAATGTGACGCAGGCAAGGGAAAAACGCGGAAATTTGCGGAAACATGGAAAATTCTCATGCCTGCATTTATATTTTATTTGTTTTATTCTGGTTTTAGACTTTCAAACAGCTGTGTAAAAGGTGTGGTACAGAAGTTTCTTATACAAATCCCTGCTGAACAAGAAACCTACTTGGCTTTTGCACATTACACAGCACAGGACAAAGTTGCTACACTTTGATTACCACCAAATAGGCAGGCCTCTTAAAGGCTGACTCAGAGATTTCCCTCAATTTTCAAACAAATTGTGTTTTTGCATATACTTTTGCTTTATAATGCTTGTCCGTATAATAATCACTGTGTGAAATAACTAAGCTCAAATCGAAGTCCTTCATATAGAAAATCACAACTTTGTTTAAAAATTCTGGATCCGGAATTTTTGTTATGTACACACGGTATCTATGGCATTGTTATACTATACATCAATGTGTACTGCATGAAAACAAAAAATCCGATTCATTTCAAACTTTGGAATTAAGCATTTAAGTGAGTATCTTTAGTTCTAGTTATCTACTACATAAAAAAAATTATATTTCAAATCTCTGAGTCGGCCTTTAATAGTGCTAACTGATATGCAATAATGTACGCACAAGACAATGCAAGAGACACTGTGTGTATATTTTCTGTGGCACACACGATTCTGTGCAAACACTCGAGTATGTTTGGTTTACTTTTACGCACGGAACAATAAAAATCAAATAAATCATGCCTATTTGGTGGTAATCTCAGAGGGTGTTTGAATCAACCCCACAATGCATTGTAATGTGCCTATACTCAGAGATGTAACAGAGGAGTAGTCCCATTTGCTGAAAATCCAAAATTTGAACCGATAGCAAGACCAAATTTTAGTGTAGCATCTGGCGAAGTTTCAGGGAACGTATTTTCTAACATGATATTAGGGTACAAGACCCCTTCTCTAAAATAAATTGGTACTTAAAACTTGTTTTTGATGCAGTTTTATCTTTATCATTAACACTTTGATCTAAAAAATTGGGGGAATTTTTTTTTTAATATTTCTGGATTTTTTTTTATTTAAGGCCAGAAATTCAGAATCCAGAAATTTCCAGAAAAGTTACATCTGTGCTCTATTGTAGTGTACTAAAACCACATTGTCAGTACTTGGGGAAAAAAGTGTTGAGAATTTTAAGCAAACAAGACAGTACATGATCATGCCAAAAATTCCGTAAGTACTAGCACCTTCTAGCCTAAAATGAGTGTAAACGTCAGCGGTTTTTATGTGTTGAGAATAGGATTTTTGTGGGATCACCTTATTGAAGTGAAATTTCCCCCAAACAGGTGCATTGTGGGATGGTGGTAATCAAAGTATAAATTGAATTCCTACTTGGCTTTGTTGAGAGAGAGAGAGAGGCAGGGAGAGTGTGCTAGTCTACAGATGAATTTGTTACAGTCTCTTACCTGAGTTGTTCTACCATGGCAAGCCATTTCATGTATTCCATACATTTCTCAAGTTCTTGCACCTGCTGAGTGAGTTCTTGTAGTTGTGGCAGATAGGGTTCTACCTGTATTTTGAGTTACAAATGATACAATTTGTTAGTTAGTAGGATGGTTGATTGTATGGGAGGATAGATATATGGATGGGTCAGTGGGCAAGTAAGTACTACCAAATGGTTACTCCCAAGTTGAACTGGAGAATAGTTTTGGTGTTTGCCCACTGAGCCCAGTAACCACGGCAACCCTTGTGTGTATTACCAGATACAAATTGCTGAATTGCAGCTACACAGGAACCTATGAAATTGTACACTTTTTTACAGCTTTTTAAAAATACACACAAAAGAAACATTTTGTTTTATGTTTATTCATTTCAGATGAAGATTTACACATGTAAAAGGCAATAAAAACATGCAAAAACCTTAGTTTTGGCCAAATGTTCTACTGTCCCTTTAATTAAGGTGTCAAAGATATTTTTGGCTTTAAGATCAATGCAAATTCAAAAGTCCTGGAGAAGATTAAGTTTACTAATAACAAGAATATATCAAATTTTACTGAATGATGAAACATCTCCACCCTAAATGGTTCCCAATTCATGAATGCAAGGCCATAAATAAGTGACAAGCAAATCACTGGAGCTTGTTTATTTCAAGCAAAACTGAGAGACAGTTGCATTTTTGTATCGCTGGCTACTTTAATGTTTTTCATGAAAAACAAGACATTTCTTATATTTGTTTAACTTTCAAATATTAAACTCCCTTAATCTGTCCATACATTAATTATTTTATTCTTCTGAACTTTGAGTTTGAGAGATGATTTTTACATATTATTAGAACCCTCAGATTTGTTTTTAACAGTCTTTATTTTTTAATCATTTTTTTTAGATTTCACCCACTTTGAATTTGGCTAAGATTGAGAATTTATTCCACTGCCTTCAGAGGTAGAGGTCACAGAATACTGAACAAGCATATGACTGGTCAATGCTCTCCCCACAACAAAGGTGGTACTACAAAGAAATACCTGCATGAATACTTTGCAAAACACCAGTCAAACTGGTTGGTTAGGGCCCTACACAGCTCCACCTTTCTACACATAACTCTGTACAGAGGGCAGTCTTTTCATCACTCATGGTTCAGACCAGATGATGGCAGCAAACCATTATTCAATGTGGTAACAACCTTACCTTGAACAAGCCTATTCAGGACAGTACACAGATGGCAACTGAGCAGCACAAATTTGACTGGACAAGTGATGGTCAGAATTGATCCACCACACTGGGTTGCTTCGCAGGCCCAAAACTATGACCAATTCTTTGTATGTCTTACCACGCTTGAGGACATACATTAAAAATCTGCACTTCATAATTGCAGTTTAGGTTGAATCAAGCAGGAACCCCCTGCCCAGGATGTGTGTTTAGTTTGGAGAAAAATACACGTAGAGAACCTGCACGCAAGATTCGGATCACATTACTATACTCGTCCAAACAAGATGATACTAAAAATCTCCAATTTTGTTTGGGTAAGGCGGGGGCGGCTGTGGATCACAAAATACCCTTTTAAAATTGTCGCCTCAGAGACAATCCGTAAGCTTCCCTTCCCACAAACACCCATCGTCCCCAACATCCCACCCACTCCCCGACAGAACCATCCCTTCCCTAACACCCACAGCCCTCCCCAAACACCATTGCAACAACCCCCATCGCCCTCAACAACACCATGACTAAAACACCCTACCCCTCCACAACATGCCGCAACACCCCACCCCTTCCCCACACACCCAGCTGCAACACCCCACGTGCCCTTCTCCAACAAACCAACCCCTCTCAACAGTGCACATATCCCAACATTCTGCAACACCCCACCCCTCCCCAACACCAGCAACACCCCACCCCTCCCAACACCCTGCAACACCCCACCCGAAATACCCGTCCACCTCCCCAAAACCCCGCACACTAATACCCATCCCCGCATTCAGTCACACGAAACCCTCTGCATCAGAAAGAACTCCCTCACCAACTCCTGACCGCACTTTTCATACGATCTAAGTCAGCTGGCCCACAACCCTGCCCTTATCTCTCACTCCACCCCTACTGACGCCCGCTGTCAATCATCTAGGGATACCTCACCTACCACCATTTCCCTCCCCCAAAAAACAAACAAATGTTTACTTTTCATATTATATTTTAATAGACAATTACCACACACCACCGCACACCCCATCCCCCCCCAGTTTCTTCTCACTCCAACCCCTGCACATAATAGCGATCGCACCCCATTCACTCACTTCCATAATTCACCGTGTGCAATCTCCCCCATCCCCTTCCCTGAAACATCCTTACATGCCATTGTTGTTAACGAACATCCTGCATCACCCCCCTCCTCCAATACTCCGCAAACCACATACCCCTCCCCCAACAAATCCACATACACCACTCCCTCAAAACACCCTGAAACACCACCCATCCTCCCAACACCCCACAGACCCTCCCCCAACACACACCCCTCCCAAAACACCCATTGCCCTCCCCAACCACAATGCACACACCACCCTCCCCAACACCATGCAACACCCTACCCCCTCCCTACATGCTGCAAACACACCACACCCCCAAATGCCGAACACCACACCACACTCACCAACACCCCCGCGAACATCCCACCCCCCCCAACACCCGCAACACCCCACCCGCTCGCCAACACCCACCCCTACTCAAACCTTCAACATCCCGAAACACCCCACCCCATCCACAAACACCAGCAATTTACCCCACCCCTCCCAAACACCCCGCAACAACCCCACGCAATTACCCCGTCACCCTCCCCAACACCCCGACAACATCCCACCAGCAACACCCCCTCCCCTCCAAACACCCCGAAACACACCACAACACCACGCAACCCCCCACCCCCTCCCAACATGCCGCAACACCACACCCACTCACCCACAATAACCCCACACCCTCCCCAATTACCCAGCAAACACCCCATCCTTCCGCAAACAACCCCGCTACGCCCTTCGCCAACACCCAAATCACTCCCCAACCAACCCCGGGCAACACTCCACCCCCACAAACACCCACCCCGCAACCCCCTCCCCCAAACACACATACACCAACATTTTGCAAACACCCCACCCCCTCCCAACCCCAGCAACACCCCAACACATGCCCCCAACACACAGAAACACCCCACCCCTTCCCAACACCCCACACCAAAACCCTCACCCCCACCACACACACCCCCTTCCCCAAACCCCATTCCTTCCCCAACACCCAGCAACACCCAGCAACACCCCCCCTTTTTCCACAACACCCCGCAACACCCAACCCCCTCCAAAAATTGACCACCCCCCCACCATCACCCAACACCCCACAACTCTCCCAATAACATGGAACACCACACCCCAAAAACCCGTACACCTTCCCCAACACCCACCTCCCTCCCCAAAAACACCCGCAACACCCCACCCCATACAACAACCCCACCACCGCAACCCCCATCCCCCAACACCACCCCCCCTCCCCAAACATTTTGCAAACACCCCACACCCCTCCCCAACAACCAGCAACCCCCGCACCCATTCCCCAACACCCCACCCTCTCCCCAAAACCCCACCTTCCTCAACACCCCAACACCCGTCCCCAACACCCATCCGTCCCCAACACCCAGCAAACACCCCCCCCATTTTTACCACAAACACACAAAACACCCCACCCCCTCCCCAACACCCACGCAACGCATCACCCCCATCCCCTCTTCACACATCCCCGCCAAAACCCCCTCTCACCACTGCCTGGTCTGCCTAATCTTTTTGCAACTCATAGTTCGACCAAAAAATATGGGCTGACTTACATCCAATTTTATACACAACTGTGCATAAATTCACAAATTAAAAATTTGGGGCAACTCTCAAAATGTAATGTGCCCCAATTAACTGATGGTTCATCAAAAAGAGAGTAGGTGCAGTACACCAATGGCAGAGCAGCAGAAGTAAGAAACGAACCTGAAAGCAAGTCCTCATGATTCAGGCTCTATGCATTCTTTATCAGCTACCTTTCTAGATGAGTCTGGCCCACCTACCATTTAAGTTGGTTATAATAATAAAGACACTATCAGTGATATTTAAAAACTTTTGAAATTTGCAAAAATAGCATTAAAGGAAGGAAAGTCTGTAGCTCTCTCATAAGTTACCTTTCCAGTGTAGAATTAAACCAGAAAGGAAGAAAACGGGCTCGCAGTGTTTCCAGATACGATTCTCCATTCATTACGTGTGTCGTGTAGTAAGTGTCGTTCGGACACTAATGACTTAAAATCTCCGATCCTGGTCACCTTTTTCGGTTGCTTCTGGTCGTTATCATTCTTTGCAGGGTATGTTAGGATTACCTGTACTTGTTAATACATGCAAGAATTGATTTTTAGGTGATGTTTCGATTTGCCTGTATTTCGCAAATCACCATGATAGGGCCCTTTAACCGGACTGATGATTTGTATCAGACTTGACTCAGCACGCACGGTTAGATCTTCTGGGGACTGGCTGTTAGTGAATCTAGCTTGCTTCGCGCATGAGTTGTTCAAGGGAGGGCGCTCTGGATGCGAGGATGGTTGTTTGTGCTGACTGTGGATAAACTAGAGAATACAAGCAACCGCATAAAATAATAATGTGTTTGTATTTAATAAGGCCGTACGTAAAAGGTATCCTGATCAGGCTTGTTGTAACAAGCCCGTAAAAAAAAAGGGTTTCCCAAGATGAAACAAATATTTGCAGACAAATTATCACAAACTTATTTTATTCTTATAAAAACCAAAAAATTGCAATAAACAAAAGTGTATCGTATATCAAATTGTTCTGGGATATTGATTACTTCTCAATCCACAAAGGACCACAAAAAGAAAAAATATAGAGAACAATCAAAAAAAAAAGAAGTTTTTGGCATAAACCAGCTGACAACAATTTGATACGTTACTTGGTAGTGGATCATTAGTCTATATAACACTAGTGTAGTTTCCAACTCCATGTGTGACCTGGAACCTGTGTGTGACACCTCAGCATTGTTATGTGCTCTTGACCAAATTATAGGGCATTTCATAAGCAAAGAACTCTGAGACCTTGACCTGCGGGGGGTCACGTGGAGAGCTGATAACAAACTCGGGAATATCATTCCCTACCCATTTGCCAAATATCAGTTGTATATCAATATGTCAAACAACAAATGCAAGCTGGAACTGTGATAGACAGACCATCTTTTTTTTAGTAATTAGATATATTATTTATTTTTTCAATATTATTATTATTTTTTATGTCTATTGGATTAAAGAGCTCTAGGTTTCTTTGCTTCCGTCTTTGTCCAAATGCTGTCTTGAAAAGACTTCTCTAAAACAAATGGCCAAACTGCATGTGAATGATTAATGACCCAACCTACTATGTGTGCACAGTTTGGGTTCAATGTTATGTATAAAGAGGAAATATTAATTTTTCTATGAAAAAGCTATCTCCTGCAATTCAAGGGACTTATCTATAAACATCAAAATGGATCACAATGACCCCTGGCTATTACTCTATGCGTACACAGAAAGTTGTGCAATGTCACCCGGGCCCAGGAAAATGGGCATCTGTACAAAAATAGGGTTAGGGGGTTGATGTTTGTTTGTTCTGTACTGATATGAATTTTGTAAAAAAAAAAAAAATCCTCAGGAGCAAGATTTTGGCCCATTCAAGTTCTCATTGCGTCCATCCCCTCTTTCTTCCTCTTCCTTCATCCTGACTTCTACAAATGGATCATAAACCGCATGTGACATGTTAAAAAATAACCAAGTTAGTATGTAGCATTTGTTTTCCTCGTCATGTGCAGAAGAATTTTTGCTACGACACACCTGTAAGCAGTGAAGGTGAAGGGTAATCACCTAGGACTAATGCTTTGGGCCCCTGAAGGGATGCAGGGGCAGAAACACCTGCATGGGTCCGGGCGGAAATTTCCGGGAAAGTTTGGATTTTAAGTTATTCAGAACCTTCAGACAACTATTTTTGAAGATTAAAGGGCCATGGTCCGATTGCCAAAATAGCTTGACCCCAGATTTTAATGGAAGTGGTCAAATTTTGGTATCTGAAGAAAACTACTATCTTTCTGCATTTACCCCTGTGAAATATTAGGACTGAAGACATGTTTGGTTTGGATGTTATGAGCGAAACATTTGGCCCATTTGGTTGACAATTTTGATTTAGACAGTGCGCTACATGTATGGGGCTAAAAAAATCATCTATTAGACTCATCAAAATGAAAAATCTACAGATGGGTTTTCGGGTGAAGCTTGAAAATTATATACTTAAGTTTAAATTGTCGGGTCATCCCCTTTTAAGTAGTAAAACCTTTTTATTGTTGATGTTTGACTCTACACTTCACCCCACACCCTTATTCCTCAAAATGAGTGGCCCATCCACCAGGACTCCTTGGTTGACCATCAATCTCAACCCTACGTTTGAAGGTGATGAATCATTAAACATAATTAGGAGGATTCCGCGTTTTGTGAATTGAGTTGAGAGAGCCGGTCTTGTTTGTGAAAGGAGAATCATAGTCGGCAGGTATATAGTCCGAAGGCTCCATAGACGACAATGGAATAAAGCGCTGAACTAAGGTTTAGATTGGTAATTCTTTTCTAAGGTTTGTGTGTTTAACTTTGGGCTTCCACCAATTCTTGTTCACAAACCACTGTATCCTACATATTTGCTCTCATGTTCCTTTATTTTTTTTATTTTGTCTGCATTTATTTGTAAACCAGTAGCAATAGTTCTAATCAGCATGGACTGACTTATTCTGAACAATGTTAAAGGCCTTCCACTTTTTGCACCCATATCATACTTAATTTCTGTCTATAATATCAACAATTCAAATGCTTACAAACCACTCTCATTTCTTTTTTCTAAGATTTTTCTTAGTTTCTTTTCTTAACATTTTCTCTCAGTTCCTGTTCTTACATATTTCCTAGGTTTCTTTTCTTCGCATTTTCCATGGGTTTCTTTACCCACATTTTCCTGGATTTATGTTCCTAAATTACCCCTAGATCTCCTTTCTACATTTTTCCCTGGGTTTCTTTTCTTCACTTTTCCTAGGTTCTTTTCCTCAATTTTGTAGGGTTTTCCCCTCACATTTCACCCAGGTTTCATTTCCTCATAATTCTTCCTAAAAATTGTTCAACATTTCTCCTAGGTTTCTTTCCAATATTCCCAATTCTGTGGTAGCAGGAATTAGTGCATGAGTGACGTCATGAGGAGGCATACCTGGGAGGCATACCCAACGACTGTCCCTGCTTTCAAAAATTAGACCTAGACTGGGGACAGTGGGGCCACATTCACGTAAATAGTGAGTACGCTAGTGCCACAAGAGTGGTAGCATTAACACTTTTTTAAAGCAGATTGCGCACAAAAGTGAGTAGATGTAAATCATCATTTATTGAAGAAAAATAAATTTTGATTTAAGTAAAAGGAATCTTCTTACCGTGATGGAAACGTTTTTTGGGGGCGGTACTCGCAAGGGGTAGAAGCACTTCAGTATACAAAACCTGTAGCGGGTAATTGAATCCATCCGAAGAGGAAAAAAGGTTCGCAAATATTCGAAGCTAATAAAAATTGTTCAAATCGTGCTCGTAAAACAAGACACACACTTACCTAAGCAGGTCTTTTATCATACTAGATGCATAAAATTCGTAATAATAATTCTAATAAGTCAGGGGAAGGAAATCCGCCCATATATAATTGTATAGTTCCAACAACAGTGACGACAGCGGCAATACTAGCGCCTGTCACCCAAAACTGGGCAAGTGTTCAAAATACAATGCTCAGCTTGACGCTAGGAAAAAATTTAAAAGACGGACCAGTGTATATAGGCATTCTATTATAATTTATTTAAAAATTTTATTCATTTGCAAATTATATGTATTGCAAATGGATTCCAAAATTGCCAAGTAATCCCAAATTATCAAGATTTTATTTTGCTCCCCACCAAAAATTAGTTGCAACTATAATTTAACCAGTATTATTTTTATTGCAATTGCATAGATTTTGAAAACCCCTCTGTGTGCACACATTAGATATTACAGCGGTAACAGTCATATGAAATCCAGATGTAGAATCTGACAAAGTTGTTTATACAGCATGCGTATCTTTATATCACATACCTGAAGCGAAAGTTCTTTGTTATTGTATTACCAAAACACCTGGCGTCGCCTAATACAGGTAGTAGAATGATTTATTACCACTGTTTATTTGTACGTCGGCGAAAATACGGACAGTTTCTCAATGTAGTGGTGCAGAGAAAGTAAAAAATATACTTTTGAAATTGTTGTCGTGACCCTTCAGAAGAACATGGACAGTGACCAATGAGATGGTAGTTAGATGTTTCCCCAAAACAGTCCAAATCATGATGCTTTGCAACCAAAAATGGTGGACTACAGATGAAAAATACAAAAACCAAACTTCCATAATATTGTAGAATCTGGTTGAATTGGTATGGTTAACATCTTTTAACAAGAAAATTTTAATCTTTGAAATCAATGAATACCTTCTAAGTGAAAGAGTAATTTGTTTTCACTCAAACTCCAAAACAATGTTTCCAAAATTTGGTGATTGTACTTTGCAATCAACAAGTTTAGTCATGCTTTTAATTTCCTTACAACATTGTTTCGTGGTTTTATGGCCCAACCTTAAAATAACTTTTTAAGACATTTATCTATTCTTTTCCACTATCTTTTGGAAATAATTTTGTGGAGGTGTTCTTTGAACCGTACTCCTAAATATTTTTGATTCTATTACAAAATGATTACTAATCAAAACCAATTATCAAACATTTTAACCATTACCTCACAATTCTAAATCAAAAAGGCATCAACTTGGAAGTTTCTCAATTTCTGCAAAATTCTATAATTGGTATTCAAATATACTTTCCTACACCAAAAACACCCATATTATTTTTGATCCAATTAACGGTTTTTGTTTCTTTATCCTTTGGAATATTACTCAGGCAGACTAAGTGAATGGAAACATTTGTTTACATTTTTTTTGTGGGGAATTCTGCCACCATTGACCTTTTGTTAAAAAAAGTTTATTAAATCAAAAATACAATTTACGAAACAGAAAATTCCAGAAATTAACTCACATTGGATGCCTCAGCAACGTAAAATGACTGCGAGTGAAGGGTCTTCCGCCGGGGATGATGTCTCATGGTGCTGTTACCCAGCAAACTAGGTAGCTTCTGGCCTACTTCTGGCGTCAAAAACTACCTCTCATGACATGAATATTGTACCCTGTACCCAAATTAAAAGACCAACATACTCTCCTTTCCCTAGTTAAAAATTTGCTATGAAAGGACGGATAATGCCTACATGGTACACGGTATTTTAAATACATGGCATGAATTGCCACCGGTAGAAAAGAGACCTCCTTCACTAGATGGTAAATTGCGAGTGACGCGATAAGTACTAAAAGTCCTATTGTCGGATTCACGAATGTAAATCCCAATGCGCCAGCCGACACACCACGATACGTACATCCCGGACAGTAGGGCAGGTAAGTTTTAGGAATTGCGCGCAGTTTTGTTAACATAGTAATTAACTAGAGCGCTTATTTGATCATAAGTTTGAATAATCTTTAATTCATTCTATTTAGATTTGTCATTAAATTTTGGGACGATCAACTGAGCGTGAACGCCCCCCATTAATCAAAAGAGTGAAAGCAAATTGTAGAATGTTATATTATTGTTATTTCTAAGCCTTTTTGCAAATCACTGTCCCCCCCCCCCTAGATGATACTGAACTTGATATCATAACCCGAAAACGTCATTCCGATTAAAATGCGTTCTGATTTGCTGGTATATTAGGGTTGCCAATGCAAACTATTGATTCTGGTAGGCTGGTAAAAATCCAGAATTTATTCCTTTGCTAATTGATTACCTAATTTTGGCTTTCCTGGCAGTGGACAGGCCCGGGGGATTCCAAAGCTAAGGCGTAATGTGTAACTAAAATCAGGGAATGGGAATGCATTGTAACGGTTACAAAATAGAAGAAATTTGCTAGTGATCTTAAAAAAAAAATATATTTTTCCCAAATTAAATAAATAATAACCTCATTATGTAGAGCATAACTTACCTGGAAATATCCTGTGTTGAAAGGGAAATCTATACGATTTACATCCAGAGAGATGTATTAGTTCAAAGTTTTGGGAAGATTGAACCTCACTCGTGTGTTAAAAAAAACTGGTTACAAATTTTCCCTAACTTTACTTAAATGCGGATGACTCGATGTGAATTCCCTGCCACATGCGCAGTACGTACTGCGCTGCCACTTAAAAGCGAGACGTGTGCACGATGGAAAAAGTATCCCAGTGTACCGGCCAGACCGGGCTTGCCAGCGATCGCCGAAACAACTCATTGGTGATGGTATACATTGAACTGATGAAAGTTTGGTCCGTGTGGTAATATTTCATCAGATATAGTCCTATAAGTCACACATGTACTATGTACTAAGTTTATAAGTTCCCCTGTTACAGTGGTCACATTGAGTTGTGTTATGGCTTCCAGGATGCTCTTTTGCGTTTCGGGATGATTAAAAAAAAAAATTACAATTTGCTTGAGCCTCTAACGCCGTGCCAGCTGGGACGTGGAAAAAATCCTTGCAATATCACTCCCGATTTCATTTCCCCAAATACATCACCAAAAATGTAAAATACCAAGATGACTTTCGTGTTGCCTAAATTTTGGAATTCACCAACTTAATTAGGTTTTCAAGGCTTTTATATTCTATTTAGCATGCCAAAAGTTGTAAAAGGTACCATCTCTGGAAAATCCCTTGCAAAAACACGAATGTGAGGCATGCATTGGTATTACTACATAATGTACTTCACTAAGATCACTCAGCGCACGTTGTCATTTAGCTGCATTTTAATAAGACAGTATTGATTAAACAATGGTCTGGTTGATATTTCTGTTTTATTTCAATGTAATGTAAAAATTATCGATTTGGCTTTTTTCATATGACACATTTAATTGGGGAAGCTCAACACTTCAATTATTCAAAAAAGGAATCAAATGTTTTGGGATTATATTCGACCGATGGTGCATTGTAATAAAGAATAAGGCGGGGCCGGGTCGAAAGTGCGAGAGTGATAGATATATGTGCAGATTAAATTAGCCACCCACAGCGCAGTCGGGAAACTAAATGTCTGGCGCTCGTCAAAGCCCATTCCCCGGCCCATGACTACAAATAGAAACGTTTCAAAGTGTATCAATGGGTTTCCTAGGACCGTTAAGGGGATTGGATCTCTTAACAAGCTTTAACAAAATGATCCTCTGATCCATATCCTTAGAATACATTTGTTTTTCGGAGATTTTCCTGGTATTGGTATTTCGGGGGGAATCATGACCGCTAGTCTCTCTCAAAACCCAGGCGCTCACACAGTACTCAAATGATATCTATTGCCAGCCTGTGACACTAGACCTAAAACTGTAAGATATGTCTTCTCTGCATGATTACAATTTTCCATCGAATCTCGTTCGCTTGCTATGGGCCACGTACACAATGACCGCTGTCAATGTCGGACGTTGACAAAAACGGAACCCAAAAGCGAGGTTAAAATTAGAATATTAAGAACGGCGATAATCAATTATTCATTAATGTTAACAGTATTTCAAAACGGCGATTGTGAGGAATTCCCCAAAACTGAGGTTTCTCTGTGATTCCGATTTTAAAAAAAGTGTAGAAATAAAATAATGTGGTTGATCCCATTTAGCCTAACGTAATTGGATCATAACTTGTATTATACTCAAACCTACGCAGCCTCACCTTATATACCTATATTTTTCGGAGGTTAAAAATTTTTCAATATTATGCACTGTTCACACAAACTTTTATGTGAATTTGGTCCTCTCTCTCTCTCTCTCTCTCTATAATATATATAATATATATATATATTATATATTATATATTAATATTATATGATATGTTAAGTCAATAGAATGATTATATTTCAATAGCCTTTTTCCTTCCCCCTGCCACCAAAAAGGCCGGCACCAAGCATCCCTTTGCCCTATTCATATAACCACATGAAACATATAGTATTTAATTTTTAAATATTTGAGAAACGGTATTACAGGAGCCGAGTTTACTTAGCGTGGGCACTTGGGCTACAAGTAGCCCAGATTGAATATCAAAAACTCACTAAACAACGATATGCAGAAAACGAAAAAAAGCATATTGAATCGAAGCGATTGTTTTGACCGTGACGCGAATATTCTACCGGAGAAGAGGTATAACATTTTAGAAATCCATTTTATTTCTGTCAGATAACCCTGCTTTAACTTGTCCAAGCCCACCACTGGTTACCTTGTCCGGAACTACTTTTTAATTTAGCCTACGGCTCCATCCCTCGGGCCAGCATTTACATTAAACTTGCCAGTGCCGCATACGCGGTGTGATTTATGAAATTCTTTGAAAAGACGAGACGGGAGCGTCAAAGTTCTGAAACAAATTGAAGCACAACGAATTTGGACATCAAATACGCCCAAATCAGCCACCGACTTGGTATTGAAAAAACGCTCTAATTTTGAAGAGACTTCAAGAGGCGCGCATATGATTGATTGATACCGTCATAGCAGGGGTGCAAATTCGGTCTGAGTTGGAGGAGAATCAAATTTACGTGAAATGAAAACACTTAATGCATGAGTTCAAGGGGAGAAAACGAAATTGATTCTAATATCTGGATGCTACAGGAATAGCAGCGAGAATCGTTCGGGGATTCTCGTCGAATTTGCAACCAGCATAGTTACTCTCTATTTTTCAAAAATCGGAGTAGAATTTCATCGCTGTATGTCTATGTAAAGGACAGTTGTGGGTGTGCCAAAACTATCATTGAGGTATCAGTTACATAATTATACACCCTCATCGGTGAAAATTGTCGGTCCACTAAACACAAACAAAACCGCTCGTTGTTCCGGTTAATTTTGCGCATGCGTTATAATGATGCTTGAGTGAATTCTATTTTTAGATGCCCGGTGCGTCGGCGATTCACCGGCAAAGTGCCGAATCTGAAAGTACAAAATACCTTTTCAGTGAAAATATATCTTACAGGAAATGTAGACGAATGTCAAAGGAACAAAAACCATTGAGGGCTGCCTGACAACGTAACGGTTAAGGGTTGAATTTTTGATCCTAACATTGCACTATTTTGCCGCTGCAGGCGATCACCACCATCTTAAAAATAGACAGCTTTGAAAAAAATAAAAATACATGCAGGGGGTGCGGCCAAGAAAGAAATATGTAATTAAAAAATCAAGTTAGCTGTTTTGCCCTCAAATAGAAATCCACATCATGGCCTACGGTTATTTTGGTAGTTAGTATTCGTATATAATACTATGAAAAACCTTTCCTATTTCGCCAACCCAAGTGGCCAAGCTAGCGGTTTCAACAGAACTTACATGGCCTGTTCCGATAAGTATACTAGAGAAAAAAAGTTGGGATGAGAATCTTGTTACGGAATTAGCTTGAGGTTGCACCGGAATAGCCAACACACGTGTGAAGGCGATAAGCATCTTGTAACAAAGGGTCAACTTATGTCTACTGAAAATTATCATTAAACAAGACACAATTTCAAACTGATGCAAGGGTTGGAGAGTAGAATAAACTATTCATTTTTGTCCCATTTCTTTCTTTAAATTGAGTTGCATGTTGAAAATGGCATATAAACACTTCTGGAAACCACTATGTACTTCCGAGTTATTTGCTTCTAGGGTTGCTGTTATTTGGGTTGGCGAAAGGAGGTCACGGCCATCAGAAACGAATCCCTCTGCCAGAAGGCGGAGTAAGGGAGTTCATTATTTTACAATATCACGGGGTCTATTGCCGGTTTTTTGAAATGCGAATACAACCGTCACTGAACGTCACCTGTATGAACATGCTTAGTCGTGACAGTAAGACCACCTGGTTTGGCAACAATTTTTGTTTTTTTAACCATTGGAGAAATGACAAGGCGAATTAAAAAATCGCGGATTCTTCTTTGCAGTAAGGATTGCATCATAAAGGAAAGCTGGTGGCACTGCGGTTATAGAGCTTGCAATCAACCTTAAACGATGAGGGTTTAAGTTAGGAATAAGTTGTCCCAAGTAATTCCAGACAATGGCCTTGTTCCAAATGTTTTCCCCAAAAAAGTGGTTGAAGCGCAAAGGTGGGCAAACATACCAGGGGCACCAGGGTGTGCGGTGGTCATGATTTCGAATGTAGGTTATGAGGACTCGAGATATTGATGGGATTATTTTTTAGGGCATGTCACATGCCAAATATATTACGCATTACATAAGTAATTCCATTACAAGGTCTACCATGAAACACTCATAACAAAATAATTAGGGGAAACTATGAGTACATTTTATTTCTTGTAAACCAATATATGAAAATATTATACTTATTCAACAGTATTTTATAATCATTCAAACATTGCTACTGGCAACAATGATGGTCACTGTGGGCGGTTACGGGGGGGGGGGAAGATACAATTGTGAAATTTACGCGGAAAACACAGGCGAATATTGCATCCGACCCTCTAAAACAAAAAAACGACCACCTAATGCAATGACTGCGTCACGTAGGAAAACTGTGCTTTGCTGTGTTATTTTACCGATACTAATTTTAAGTGTCATTCGTACAGTAATTTGACAATTTTAATTACCAAGGATCCCCGTATCAGTTTTTTAAGATGTCAAAATTCAGTAAATTCTCGGGGAAAGCATAGATTTTCACTAAAAATGCAACGGAGTAGTGGCCGTTTTCATTTCTTTTTAAGATGATAATGTAAGGCTTTCATGATGGAAAATTTTATGATTTCGAACTGAGCAGGGTATTACAACATTGAACCTTGTGGATTTCATTTCATTTAAAAAACCTCTATGAGAATGATGAGTCATTCAAGCAAACTTCGGTCACCGGAAGCTAGCTGGCCGTCAGTGACGTCATTAATAGCGGTGCACTTCAAAATTAGCTTAATCCAAATTTCAAAGTACAAGTGTGTTGTGCTAATTTGCAAGCTAGACAGATCGCAATCGGTCAGTGGGGAACCCTCTGACACAGACGAAAGGTAATTGCCCTTGCGTTTAAAGCATGTTAATACAAAATTACATACCTGATTTAACTGGTTGATGACTTATTTCCCTTTTTCAAAGTAGTGTCATTAATACCAAATCACGTAGACACAATTGTTAACTTCCAAAACAGCCAAAATTTCAAAAATTTGAAAGCTCGTAATGAAAAAAAGCAAGAAAACTGGTTCGTTTCACTACCAGAGGTCTGTAATGTTTGTTGATAATAACACGCTTCAAACCAATGACCAGGTCATTTTACTTCTCTGCTATTGTGAGATCCATGCGCCACGTCAACTTCATCAATTGGTTGAAATATAGAAGTGTTAACATCATGAAAAGGCCCGTGAAATTTGCAAATGGTTTATACGCCATTCAGATTATATTTTTCAATTTAAAAATGATTGTTAATAATGATTAAGTAAGAATTATTTTTTATCTGCGTAAGTGTTTGATGAGCAGCCAATTCGTTAGAGCCATGATTTCACGGTTCACTGGTCCTGCACTAGTATCCCAATAGCCTTGGAATATCCTCTCGAACTTGTAATGTGCGAAGTGCTATCGTAGGTTGTACCGACATGAGACTTTCGGGATATGTGCAATCATTAAAACTGGATTAGTCTCCCTTAAAAAGTAGTTTGACATTACCTTATACGTCACTTGATATTATTATACACGTGAAGTTTTTACAACACGCCGGGTGACAAATATTTTTGGAAATCAACGAAAATGTGCCTTTATGAGATTTACATCACATTGGGTATGTGTAATTAGTTTCATGACTATGTTTAACCATGCATTTGGGGGCATAAAACGAATTAATTACTGAATTTGAAAGGGTTTTAAGAGCACGATCACATTTTGTAAATAAAGGCAAGAGTAAAACGTTTAAACGAATACAATTAAACCTGTCGTCCCTGTGGTGAGGAGTAAATTAAACACTCTAACACAGATTCGATCTGTGTATTTGCAAGCTTAAATTGAATTTTTGATGTGAATTCGCCCAACTCGATGAGCGAGTAGTACAGACATATGAAAATAAACAACCGCCGGTTACATATAGCACCGTGATAATGACAAAATACCTAGAGTTGGGCAAGCACAACTAGCATAGTTATTTCCATATGCTATTTTAATTTAAAGCCCTACGAATTTTGGGGCACCCTCTGCATTTTCTAGTACCTGCTGTTCAAGCCGCTTTTTCTCTTGAAGAGCGCCAGCGAGCATATCTTTCACTTTCACTAAAGCTTTAACATCGTCTCCGATCTCTGCGTCATCAAGCATTGTTACATTTTTCCCTAATTTCGGTAAGCTTGTTTTTCACATTATATCGTTCCCCCATCTCCAGTCTTGTCCTCTTTTCGGTTTGTGCCATGATTGTTGTTTTGACTATTCTGCTTTTAAAACTTGACCGTGCTTTGACCTGTTTCATTATCCGTAGCCGTACAGACCGGCCCTGTAATTAGGTAGCCGTATATGGCTACTGGGACGTCCGCACACTCACGAAAAGGGTCTATTATATTGACAAATTAAAAAATTTCATGCAAATGAATTTTTTTGATCATTTAAGAAAATATATCTAGAAATAAAAGTGTATGTTTTTCCATAATGTTCAAAATTATCGCTTTCCCTCACAGATATTTTTTCATTACGGTATAAAATTTCACTTTTTTGTTAAATTGCATACAAAATTAATGAATGACAAAATTGTCATTAATTTGTCATTTCCTAGAACATTCAATTAAAGTTGAGTGATGACAAATTAAATGACCAATTATGAATTATAGTTTGTCATTTTGTCAGATTCCATCAAAAGACAAATTATTATGCATTATTTGTCTTTATTTGTCATTAGGCCTACTAAAAATGACAAGTTAACGACACATTTGTCTGCAATCTTAAAAATGAAAATTGGTTTAAGTCATGAAAATATCTGTATGCCTACGGATAAGAAATTATTTGAAAAGCTGCCTAATTGTTACTTGAACATATGAAAACATATTTAGCTTTATTTTTCTTGGATGCTAACAAATCATTGCTGAGAATTTTTTTTTTAATTTGTAAATAAGACCTTTTCGTGACAAATTAATGTTTTCATTGCAGCAATGATCCACATACATATAATTTGAAGATTGCACTGC
>JAMKCH010041210.1:0-27934 GCA_023653785.1 Ophioderma brevispina
ACAATTGTCCTATCCTTTGGCCGATCGTGTTCATTTTCGGCATGGACTTATGAGATAACCAGGCGGTGTATGGGCATACTGCGATATTTACTGACATGCCATGACTCCACGACCGTGCACACTGCATGGATATCCAGCTAAATACTAGAACCCAATGTGTAAGCCAAATTAACCCAAAACTAGTAACTAGACATCGTTTTTACGAATTTATACGGTTAGTAGAATTTACCTACCCCCAAAATAGTTATTAAGTCAGTTTAAACAATTTTTGCTCGTTCAGAAACCATTGAGTATGCCAAATATTAAATAAACACATAGGGCCTTCTTTAACCGATAATTTTATATTGGTTTAGCATGAACCTTGTAAAAATAGACAAATCGTTTTAAACGATGTTTTTTTGGTAAAACTACTGGTTTAATGTTTTCAGGGCAGAGGCCTAGCGAATATTTCCTTCGTCCTCTGGAAAAGCAAAGAGCTACTGCGCTAACCCCAGCACTATTTCCGTCAACCATTCCATAAAAAGTTCACGAGGATACTGAGAGTCTATACAGTCCGATATTTTCCTTTAGTACTATTACCTAAACTACATGCATGTCTTTTCCTTAGGGTAGGGAACATTTTTAGCCTGACTGGCTATAATCCCCCAAAACATTGTACTTTACCCTGGGTGGTAAGATGGGTGAAAAATCAAAACATGTACATCGCCAGTACCTGCTTATGGCAACTCTAGAGCGGGACATACAACGAAACGTCGAGTTTGACACACCGCGTCGAGTTTTGACAACGCTTGCCGCGAGTTTGCAAGTTTGCACAACGCGATGCCGGCAAGTTGCAAGTTCTCAACGCGATTACGGCAAGGTTGCAAGTTCGTAACGTGGTGACGGCGAGTTTGCACGTTTCAACACGAAGCGGGCGAGAGTTTGCAAGTTCTACCGCGATGACGGGCGAAGTTTTGTTTTGCAAGTTTTAAACAACACTATGACGGCGAGAGTTTTGCATGTTCGTAACGCGATGAACAGCGATTTTCAGTTTGATTTTAACTTTTTTTTTAAAAAAAAAAAAATATATTTATTTATATTTATATCAAGTCAGCTTTTTATTTATATTTGTTATGTATTTATTTACTTTTTATTTATTTTCATTTATTTAGTATTTATTTTTTTGTGTTGTTATTTTACTTGTATTTTATGTTATATTATTATATCACTGTTTAGTCGACATGTATTTAAAACATACATCCGATGTAGATCTAATATAAAGATAAAATATAGAAATTAAATAAATAAATTTATGTTTTTTACTTTTTGATTATTTAAACCACCATTAAAATAAAACGTAATCAATAAAAACAAATAAGATACTTTATATAATATAAATAATAATATAAATAAATAAAAATAATTAAACTTGGCAAACACGCCGGCATAGCGTTGAGAACTTGCAACTCGCCGGCATAGCGTTTCAAATTTCGACGCTGTTTGTCAAACTCGACGTTTTATGTCTGCTCAAGCGTGTCATACCTGCTAGGTGGGGGGGGGGGGGCGTCAAATGCACCGCCTGCTCCTCAATAAAAAACAATTCACATGACCATATTACATGCAACCAGGGACAAAACAAAAAAACACCCGCCGCACGCTCTCAGTCTCAACACTTGGATTAACTGCCTGCCGCTTTTGTTTAAAGGTGCTTGATTCATACCTAAGTGTTCTCCTACCTGATATGAGAGCCTGGTACTTGCGCATACGCCCATCAAGTAGCGTGGGAAACAACGTGCGGTTTTTGAGGTGAGAATCACCAATGCCTATTGTAAAGCCCGATTCCATACGGGTTGCCAATGACTTAACAATTAACACGGCGTTTTTTGTTTATATCTTGGGAATGAAATAGATTTTGGAGTTGCTGGCTCAATTTCAGGACACGATAATAAGAAAAAGACGGCCTTAATTTGATATCAACAGTCTATACTACTTCGATAACCAGGGGGTCCCAAAGCAAAGACGATCGGAACAACGCACCTTTAAGCTTGATAATATATTCATTATATTATTCATTTCTGTCATTTTTTATTTGGTACCGTCTCACGGTTACCGGCTTATGTCATAACCGAATGTCATAAAGCTCATTATTTCTTTAGAATCATAAAAAATCCCACGCACTAAATGCACTTGTTTTACACTGATGGAAATTCTACTGTACTTGCCAAGACCCTACAATCAATACTTGCCTTCTGACCGGCCGCATATAGAAATTTATACCGATTGTCCCAGAAAAAAGTATTCATGAGCTCCCGATATAATATTAGGTTTTTATTATTATATTGGCAACAGTCATTTAGGAACTGAGTTGAATGGCATTGTATGTTTTAAAAGGCTACTTTATATATGATGTGAACTAAAAGGCAATTCTGGTTTTGCAATGATGTGGATTTAAGTGATAAGTTTGATATCGTGTTTGTGAAAAGTTGCTTATAAGAGATTCTGTGGGACGTCATCATTGAGAATACAACGAATGACAGTAATTTCAATATAAGCTTCGTTTGTACTGAAATATTCGCGACTCTTCTATAAGGTCATACGAGCCTACCGCTTGACTGCTTGTACTATGCTGTGGTAAAAAAAATCACAGGAAAACTCGCAAGAATAGGACCAGGAGGGAACATAATACGGCAGATGTATTTGTGAGGCAGAACGTCACGCATATTTACTTTCAGAGCACGTGGATCCGCCACTCTTCATTTGCGTTTATACAAAAAAGGCTGGTCAAGAGAGACACAAATTGAGCACCTTACCCAGCTTTCAAAATCGATTTTGGGACGCCTCGGACTATATTCAGATGCATCACACATAGGTTTTACTGATCATGGCTAAAGGCACAACAACTTCGGACATAATTCCAATTTTATATTACCTTCTTATCCAAAAATAATAACTAATGTAACCAGAGTCATGTAATTAAACAATAAATAATGATATAAAATTAGGTTAGCCTTTTTATGCCGATAGCGATCACTTTGCATTTGATGTATCTCCATCCCGCCACTGTACAAACCAATGGGAAAAATATGGCATAAAAAAGATATCATTTGTGTTCAATGTAAGTAGATTGAACCTTTTAGAACACATAGTAAAATGTTTTCAATCCACATATTTTGTGGAAACGAGACCATGTTAATTTGTGTTATCTTTGTTCAGAATTTGAAAATGTTTTGGTTTAGGTGTCCTTGTGGGATTCTAATTGTATAGCTTAGAGGTTATTGTTTTATGATCGTGCATATGTGGTATAAATTTAATGCCAAAAGTCCTTTGGGAAAGTGGTTACCGTAGGGGTTCCATCCTACCAGCAATGGAAGTATAGCCAGACCTTGCCCACTTACATGTTAATATATTATTTTGATGTACATGTATATTGACACCAACGTTGTTTCTATTTAAATTTGTTTTGGGTCGTATAATACAATTATTGGACTACCACAATGAATGAATGAATGAATGAATGAATGAATGAATGAATGAATGAATGAATGAATGAATGAATGAATGCATGCACGCATTCATGCATGCATCAATCAATCAATCAATCAATCAATCAATCAATCAATCAATCAATCAATCAATCAATGTATGTATGTTTGTCCACAGCACGTATTTTTTCAACTCGTCTTTGTACCCTACTCTAACGATTCTAGATCCGCCTTTGCGAAATTTTCAGGGGTATTTTGAGGGCATTTCTAGTTCGAAAAAAAAGACATAGCGCTAATTCGAAGCTCGTGTTTTTGTCGCGAGGTGCAAAGGTTGGTCACGAAGATCAATGTGTCATCATTTCTCAAACTAAACTATTTGTCTCGTACTAAAATCATATTTACAACGCTTTACAAAATGAATGGATTGTTCACTTTGTTCCTATGAATATCGATGTCGTATTGCCGTGTGGCGTTTGAGGTAGCCAAAATTGGCTGCTGAATTAGAGTAATCACCAGCAATCAGTCTGTGGAACTTTCAAATATGGGCATGATATTTATCCACTGCAAAATCTGGATTCTCATTGGCAAATAAACACATTAAAAAGTAATTCCCTGCTCTTGAAATTTGTCAAGTTCAAACGATACATCGCACTATGCATTATGGGATATAATTTGATGCACTGTTTATACGTGTATTTTAATACCTCATTTGTGGCGATCGACTGAGTTTATTTGGAAATTTCCCACACTGGCAATAGGATTACCAAGGTCTCCCCCTTTCCCATCTCTCTGATTAAGAAAAAAAACAGCAAAAAAAGCGTTTAAATTGAAAGGAAAGGCGACACAAGGACATATGTTGTGTTTTCTATGCAGAATAAACACTTGAGTCAATCAGTCAGCACTAGAAGCCAGGTCAAGAGAGGACAAGTCGACACTTCGGAAGTGAATGGGATAAACACATCCTAAGCATAAGGGACTTTACTGAGCAATCCGATTTCGCACAGTTTTCTTTTGCTGCTTAAAGCGAATCTGTCAAACATTTTGATCTCAACTTAATTTTGGTGCAGTGGTTGAAATTCTTTATTACATCACTGGTTTGCACCAAAAACACCATTTCTGTAAAATTGAAGCCCTTCGCATTTCAGCATAATATTATTAAATTTTTTTTTACCACTACTAGGCCATTCCTGTATTTCTGATGTTTTTTATATTAGTTTGTGCTTTCCAAATTACCTCTAAAATCTATTATTGTATGCCACTTTGTTATTCAAAGTAATCAAACAATAGAGGAAAACAGGGCATGCAGGGCACCTAATACACATCATATATAAAATACACATAGATATAGATATTAACAATTTCAATTACACTAATCCCAAGACATTCAAGCATGATAAATAACAAAGGAGGCAATAATGGATAGCTTAAAATTTTGATCACGAATATCCTTTATATGAGCGGAAGAATTGAATGCAGTAAGAAAACTTTTCACCTTGAGAATATTATCCTGAGGAATGAAACTTCTGAATCCAATTTCAAGATCAACAGAGGAGACCTGAAAATTATCTATATTATAAATTTAGGCCACGTGTATCTGTCTGTGTGTGTGTGTCTGAGAAGTTTCCTAAGGTCCTTCCAGAATATTACCAGGACAATTAAAGAGGTTGGATGGGGAACATATAGTAGGAATCGTGGTGCCACCGGCCAGTAATATCATGAAAAATGGGGGCATTACTATCAGCGAGTCCAATTTGAGCGATGGAAACAATTATATTTTAATACACTGTTGTGACCGTGCAACAGTGTAAAGCAAACTTGATCAAGAAAACAGTGGAGTTGTAGAGAACATGGTGAAGGGTCTCTTTGTTGCAATAGTGGATGAATTTGTTAGATTTTTAGGCTTTTACCACCTGGCAAGGTTAAGGGAATGTCATCTTAAGAGAATGTCACTGTGAATCTAGTTTTGCAGTCCGGAATGGTTTTATTACAAAATAAGTACATTTACTCATAAAGATGTTGATTTGGACTTTATCATTTCAGGTGAGAGTGAAAACATTTAAAACCATTACATCAATGCAAAAATGTGTTTTGAAAAAAAAAATGTTGATGGCGCACTCTTTTCAAAATGTGCCAGTGTCCCTTTAAATGTATGCGTATGGCCACAAACATCTACGATTTTGATAAATGGGTTTTTGAAATTGAAGATGAGTGCCCGAAACGAAGGAACCAACGTATTTAGGGGTAAGAGTTGGCGCTCCTGTACAGTTGAGACCACTCAAGAAAACACTCTGTATTTATTGTACTTTATCCTGGATATAGTGGGAAGTGCAGCTTGAAAATTATACCATCTGAAAGCTGTTGTCTTCTAGATTCTACTGGACATTTTTCACGCTTTTGGATATTCTACTTTTTGAATATTTGCTGAAAGTTTGATTGCTCTACAATATTTATTTCTTGTTTGTGAGCTGTTCTGCCATAGCTACACCCACACATCACTGCATCCTGCTGACCATCCTAATCAATACTCAGTCTATTGTGATGGATCAATAGAACCTTAATTAGATAATGGCAGTGTACTTTATAGCCATCATCCTGTCTGGGCTTGTATGCCTTGCAGGCCCTACTAAGGATACTATGGAACTTGAACCTGTTTACAGCCCTTGGAATACACCATGTTGTACTCAGAAAGTTATACATCTTTCTAAGTTTCTGGCCACCCGCATTGCCTACAACCCAAATTCTACAGCGATTTTTCAATTAAGTCTGTTATTTTCTGGTGATGTTAACCCCAACCCTGGACCTGATATAGTGAATCAAAACTCTGATGACACTGAACTCTGTCAACATAAAATTGTCTATAATCGTGAACAACTACTTTCATGTAGATCAACTATTACTTCACTGACTGAGACTTTCCTGAACTTGGTTGACACTATTGCAATCCATCTTCGTCCACCTCGAAGATCTCACAGGGGGAAGCGAGGAAGGAATAAAAATAAAAATGTCGCTGTCACAACATCTGCACACTCTCTTGATCAACTCACTACTTCACCAGTGAAGTCCACTCATTCGAATTTTGCTCTATGGAATGCTCGATCAATCAGATCAAAGACAGCAATGATCTCAGACTTGATTATTTCCAATAGTATTGACATACTTGCAATAACTGAGACTTGGCTAAATGGTGGTCATCGTGATAATCATGCCATCACTGATCTTCTACTTTTCCACATTATCAGTTACACCATGTTCCTAGGAAAAACAGGAATGGTGGTGGTGTATTGGTATTTCTTAGGAAAAACTTTAAAGTGCGTGTACATGATGCAAATCCATTTACAACAATCTTTTGAATATATTGACTCTTTCCATACCTGCAACTGATCACAACCTCTTACTCTCATCGTTTTATCTACCGCCCACAAAATTTCAAAATAAGCAGACAACTGTCCACCACAAGTCATTTATGCTTAATTTTTCTGAGTTTCTTGACTGTTTCCTGTATACCGTCTATGTTTATGGATACCAGTGATTTCAATTTTCATGTGGAAATTCCACCTGATCGAGAAGCTCATGTTCTTGATATATTACATCAGCTTCTATGAAGCAGCATGTGTCTTTTCCACCGCACGCGTGATTGCCCTACTTGGGGATTTAATCGACTCGTGAATCGGCTAAACTTTGTCTCTAATTTTGTCGCCCTACCAACTATTTACCTTCTGATCATGCTGCCGTCAAATGTTTACTAGATATTGATAGACCTGATCCAGCAAGAGGATAATGCGCAAACTTCGTGAAATTGACATTGATGCCTTCCGTACTGACATGTTAAACCTCCTCTTTACATTGGTCACCTGCCTCTGATCTTGATCAGTTAGTCAACACAATATGATTTTTGTTTGTCCAACTGTTTGACAAACATGCACCCCTCATAACTCAAAATTACATGTCGTTCCACATGCACCTTTGTTTTAATGAGGATTTTGCGGAAGTGAAGACAACAAGTGCAACGCCCATTAGCGTCCCGTTGGTATTCCACCAACTAAACCTTCACAACAAATCTCAAAGCAGAATGTAACTTATCATAACCTTCGTAACAGTCCAAACGTGATTATCTTGATATGCAATTGGAAGGATGTGACTCTCGCCAACGTTTAAGAAGATTGACGCTTATTGTCCCCCAAATTTACCAAATTCTTCCTGCTGACCATCGATGTTCCTCTTGTTGAGCGATTCTCAATTATTTGTTGAAAATTAAGCGTAATCAGTGAAGACTTAACGCCCACCCTCTCCCACCGGCCTTTCTACTGATTTCTGTGAATCTACTAGAGCTACATGCACTCTCGCGGGTTTACCCGTCTTTCTGAGGATGATGTTCGGAGCATTATTTTGAATCGCCTTCTTCATCTTGTGGACAAGATCCAATCCCTACTTGGCTCCTCAAGAAATGTCTTGATGTAAATTGCTCTAGTTATCACTACAATTCTGAATTAAATCACTTGTTAACGGCAAATTTCCTGATGATTTAAAACCTGCTCAAATTGTGCCACTCATCAAGAACCCAGCTTAGGACCTGAGATACTAAAAACCTACCGGCCAGTTGCAAATTTAAAGTTTCTGCAAAACAATTGAACGTGTGTGGTAATTCACAGATTCAAAACTATTTGCTTGAGAACTATCTAAATGGTAAAATGCAAAAGTGCGTATAGACTAAACCACAGCACAGAGACCTGCTTTATTGCGTGTTTATAATGATTTGCTACTTGCTGCTGATAAAGGTCAGGAGGCCATTTGATTCTTTTGGATTATTCCAGCAGCATTTGACAACTATGAAACCTGACATCATTCTTCAATGTCTCGCTGATACAGTTTTGGCATAACTGGATCTTGCTTTAAATTGGGTCAAAACATATTCTCAATCGTTCGCAATGCATGGTATGAGGCACGAAATCTCCTGTCATATTCTTGATGAGGTGTACCTCACGGCTCTTTGTTGGCCCCTTTTAAGTCACCTATTACTAACCTCACCCTTGGAAGTATAGATTGATTCGCAATGTAATAAGCAGAATGGATCTATGTATGACCTCACAGGTTTATGCTATTGCGAAAAGGTATAGTTTTGCGGCACCTTGCGCAGGATTAATCTACTGATCATTTCAAACGATATTACGTCTTCAACTCTTACGTTTGAAAAACCATCAATGATCATTCTGAGATGCGTCCATGCTTGTGGACCAATATGAACATTTGCTCTCTGCTTGCTTGATACGCATGCTCCTGTGGCGAAGTCGGACAATCGTGGCACAACCTACGCGCCTGGTCTAAAAATGAGCTACGATTATGTAAGCGTGAAAAACATAATTGGAACGCTAAATGTAGTACTTAACCAGTCGCATATCAGTGAATGTGATGACCGCCAAATGTTCAAGATTGTCAACAAATTGAGTAGACTTCCACATTGAATTGCTTCCCTTCCTACCATTCATGATCCAACGATCTCGCGATTGATTTGGAGAAGTGCTTCAAGAGCAAGTCAAAAGACTGTTGGACACCCTTTACACATCAATCCATCCACCTGAACTATCTGTTGTGAAGGGCGTTTTCTACTTTTCATGAGGTATCTGGTGAGGATGTCCGCCAGATTTTGATGTAAGTCATCAGAAACAAAGTCCCTTCCCCCTGGACCAATTCCACCTAGTCTTGAAGAAGTGTTTGGATCCATTGTTGCCGCAGCTGACAAACAAAACATCTGAAATAATTCCTACTCTTGTCGGAGTATTTCCTCAATCGGCTGAAGATGTCACAGTGACCGACCACCGCTCATCAAGAAAACGAACTCCGACCGAAATGTGCTGAATTATCGGCCAATTTCGAACTTGAAGTTCCTTTCAAAACAATTTAACGCGTCTCTGCACCACAGCTATCTGACTATCTTGTTACCAATAATCTCTACGCTCCTAATCAGTCTGCCTACCGGATTCCATTCCACAGAGACTGCTCTCATCAGAATTCATAATGGATCTCAGTGCCGCTGATCAACCTCTGGAACTGTTCAGTACTTCTTGATTTCTCCTCAGCGTTTGATACGCTTTCCCATCCAGCTTTACTAAACGTCTGTGTGGTAACGCTACTAACGGCATATTGGAATTGCGCTGAATGTATGATCATCTCTACAAGGCAGATCCTCAGCGTTGCATCAATGGAAGAATATCGGACCTTTTTCGATCTTGCTATGGGTCCCTCAGGTTCTCCTTCATTGTCCCCCTTATGTTCACGACTTTTCTCACCCCCATTTGTGATTATTAGGTCAATGCTTCTGGAAATCAGTTCATGACATATGCCGATGATACGCAGTTGTACATGCTTCTTCATCCACGTGAACATGATTTTGTCATCCCGAAATTAGAACTTTTCTTCGCGACATTAAAGCATGGACTACAAGAAATTTAGAAAAACCGTCTTGAATGACTCAAAAAACTCGAGGTAGTTCACATAAGCTCAAAATTTGTGAAACACCAGCTTCCATCCCCAAAATCACCATTGATACTTCTGAAATTGAGGGTTTCAACGGGTCGCAAGAATCTCAGGCGTCATCTCGATGATTTATGGATATAACGACCATGTAAAGAGTGTCGTCCGGGCAGCAACTTTGTCTATCTACCGTATCGGAAAACTGCGTCGTTACCTGGACAAGTTCCTTCTGTGGAGAGGCTGGTACATGCATTTGTATCCTCACGATTGTACTCATGCAATGCTTTATTATACGGACTTCAAGACAATGAAATCGCGAAGTTACAGAGAATGCAGAATACTGCCAGCCCTTCTTTTTATAAAATGTAAGCCGTGATACCATATGAAGCCAGTGGCTTATGGACCACCTCCATTGGCTTCCCGTGCAACAGCGCATTGTTTAAAGATCGCATTGCTCACATATAAGCCTTCACGTTAGCTCCTAGATTATATAAGTGAGCTTATGAGGGTGTATAAGTCCAATGCGGGCCCTAGATCGGCTTCGGAAGTACTCTTGCGTACACATTCACCAAAGATGTTGTAAACCACATTCCTATGGTGAAAGGTGTTTTGCTGCAGCTGCATCCCAATGTGTGGAACAAGTTGCCGTGCAAGCTTCGTTGCGTATCGAACTATAAAACATCCTTCAAAAAGGACTCCAAACGCACTTGTTCAATGCATCTTGTTATATAATGTGTGTCATCATCTCAGTGTGCCAATACAGTAATTTTCTTTCTGACAATGTTTATGAAAGTACGCTTGGTGTGTGAAATTAGGATATGTTTGGTACGTCAATTATTATCACTTTTTCATCATAAAGTTTGTGTATTTTTAATCTGACACATGGTATAGTTACTGGTTTTTTTGCTGGTCAAATGCCATGTTTTTTTATCATCTTTTTTTTTTTATATTCTGTATCTTTTATGTACACGCGCCTTGAGGCTGTTTACCTCGTAAGGCCTTTATAAAAGCCACGTATTATTATTATTATTATTATTATTAATATCATATGGCATAGCCTAAAGTTAAAAATTTTGACCCCCCTGTAAATCTTTTGTCGTCCCCTTGTCCCCTCTCCTTAAGGACCCATTTGCCGCACTTACTGCAGATTCTGCTAGCTCCCGTGTTAAATGAACCAAGGCAATGGTAATTTGAGTTTAATCAATATCACCTATTCAAATTAAATCCAGAATGTGAGTACCGTGTATAAATCCAGCAGTATCCCACTCTAAATTTGGAACCGAAAGTAATCATATCCGACAGGTATCATAGTCCGGGCTCGCCTAGCGACAACGGAAAAAAAAAAGCGTGGAAACTACTGTGCGTGAAGAGTCAACTGCATCGATTGCCCGATTGTTCACCCTTGTGCCCGGCCTGTGAGCCCAGATAACCCGGGAGCTAACCTACATTTGTAACACATCTCCAACAAAGGTTTTGAGTGTATATGTTGACCGACTGACAGGAACCCCTGCAACGTGATTCTTCATGAGCAAATGGTGGCCTTAGGAGATGGGGCAAGGCAAGTTTTGGGCCAGTTTATTTCGGGGGGGGGGGAAACTCGATTTTGTGAACAGACCGAAGAATCTAAATCGGGTCATGTTTTATATTTTGACTTAGAAAATGAAGCTTTTGATACATAGCCAAACCCATGAAGTGTTAATGTGAACTGTTCTTAAGAACGAGTATTTTCTTGTTAGGTTCATGAATTGAAGCACAAAATTTGGTAAAATTGCCCGATTTACAGGATACCTAGCTCAAAGAAAACTACGACGCTCACAAAGCGCCGCCGTGCGGCCAAGTCATTGCAAGCCGAAACAGACCCGGTTCGATCGCTCGAGCTTTTACCATGAACACGCTTTGCTCCGATCTCAGGTAATCTCATCCAGGTTTGACATACATGACACAAAAGTGAACAATAATTGCAGAATAATTAAAAATCGTTTTGCGTTGCTCGCCATTCGATTTGTTTCAGAACGAACTACAATTGTCTTTTTTTTAATTAAAATCAATTACACAAGTGATAATTTAACTGGGAAAACTTATAACATAATTCATATCCCAATTAATTTTCAACATACTTATGTAAATAGGCAAATACGATTTGACAAGTATATTGTCCCTTTGCTTTCTAAAAACAAGCGCAGCGCCCCTTTTCCAAGGCATTTCCAATACTTTTAACGTTGAATGTGAAGAGAAACTTTATAAAATGTGTGCCGGTGTAAAGAAACTGAGTGTCCCCATGCATGAGAGAGTGTCCTAGCCACCATAGCAACATGTACGGAATAAACAGTGACATTGTAGACGAGGCCATTTGGGTACAGTGCTGAGACACACGATGCATACGGCACTCAATGGAGAATACAATGGACAGATGGGTGGTAGGACACTCAGTCACATGGACACTGTAGTTTATGACACCGATGTAGAAGGAGATATGGTCCGGTAGGCGTCATAGTCCGGGCTCCATAGACGACAACGGAATAAAGCGTTAACCCATGGACCTAGTAGATAGAAGGACCAACAACACACTAGTTTCAAAGACCCTATCACGTTACCGCCTTTTGTTATTAAATCCCACCATGTTCCCATTTACCGGCTTAAGGTAATGCGATAATCACCCTCTCAGCAGGAGGGCTGACTGGCAATCGCTCTTCGGGGAATACTGGAAAGTTCAGTCCACCTCAAATTTGAATGATGTAAATTGTAATATTGGAAAGATGAAATTGGAAGGGGTACCAACCCCTTGAATTTTCTTTATTGAACTTCCAATTCCTATAAATTTGGTACCTACAGTATAGGTTAGAGTTTATTCTTTCCAATGGTAACAAAATATGTAGAAACCAATGATTACGTCACTATGACGTCATAAGGTAATAAAGTATGAAAATACTGCATATAGAAAGAAAAATTGATATTTTGCAAATTTACTGGCTCAAAAATAACATTTTCCATCATGTAGAGACACATATGACGTCATTATGAAATAATGTTAGTATGTTGGTACTCATTTTGGTATCAAAGGAAAGAGGAGGACCTGCTATCTTTTTTTTTTTTTTTTTTTTTTTTTTTTTTTTTTTTTTTTTTTTTTTTTTTTTTTTTTTTTTTTTTTTTTTTTTTTTTTTTTTTTTTTTTTTTTTTTTTTTTTTTTTTGACAGCGGAAAATGGGGTTTTAGTAGGGCGAAAAGAATAGCAGAGAGCGGTAACACCCCCCCCCCCTTCGGAATACGAAGGTTAATTAATTTGTAATTTATCAATTTAATTAGGTATAAAGTATGACTTATCACACTCATGTTTCAGATGAAACTGACATTGGAATCAATTCGACATGGTGTCGGCTATTAAACAGCCACAAGTAAACATTCAACATAACCGGAAGTTAAAATTACATTTTCCCACCACTGGCGAGTGCTAATTCTTTAAAAAGTTTTTCTATGTGCGTGTGAACTGCGCACTATGAGAGATTGCGATTTCTTCCGTATTGACATACGTGTTTAGCCATTTGGGCACCGCGACCGTCCACGTGGGGGTTTGAGGTACAATTCCACGTGGGGCGCACGCGGCGCACGCATTTCAGAAGTTTACTTGTTTCAAGTACATTGACTTTCATAACACCGTTTCTCACGATGAGCGGACTGATCGGAACTTTTCATATTATTTTCACACAGATTTTTTAACAATTACGGGTCAAAATATCACCCATAATGCAAGCTTATTTTCTAAAGTTGTAGCTCCACTAAAGGAATTACGGATATTGATAGGGTTTTCGGTATTTTCCTAAAAAATTTCTCCTCTATTTTGTGACAAGCAAACTTCAAAACCATGGAAATTGGAGTGTACTTTGGACTTTCCAAAAACCCCTACAGTCCAGGGTCTACACATCCGGCGAAATTACAAAGTTTTGTAGACAGTTTTTCCTTAGTAAAGACCGCCGTCACGGCATCGACCGCGGCAAAGATATAGATCACAGGCGGCGCTCGTGTCTCTTCATATCTATACACATCGAGTGCCTGGCTTTTTTCGAGAGATGGGTAATTGAATTACGTAATTGGTGGTTTTCGCGTCGTAGGTCCTTCTCTCTACTAGTTCATGGTTAAATTAATGTGTCGTGAAGAGTCAACTGACGAATGCCCATTGTTCACCATAGATGGTTGCAACACTATAAAAGTGATTCCAAAACAGAATGAGCTCTTCGCTTCCATGTGTCACGCGGAATGAATCATCTCCTGAGAGATAAGATAACCTTTACAATTAGTTAGGGGGATTGTGGTTTGATATTAAGTCCCGTGGGAGTTCATGATAAAGGCATCACACCTCTTTTAGACACTGCTTGAGTAGGTCCCCAGAAAAGAAAAAACTTTGATGGAGAATTCCCCGGGGTGGCGATGGCAGCCATCTTGAATTTTCAAAATGGCCACCATTTTGGTATATTTTTCAAATCATAACTGAGTTGTGAATGTGCTAGGACGCAGTTTTGGTGCCGAAACTTGTATGTTAAACCCCTGGAAAGGATAAGATGAACAGTAAGACTCGGCAGCCATTTTGGTTTTTCAAATGGCTGCCAATTACCATGTTTATTGTAGCATTGTCAGCAGAAATTTAGTGGTGTCTTTCATAGTACAAATTTACTTTTAGTGTCACAGTCTCCATTTCAAAAAGTAAGGTGTATATAAGATGTTTGGATTGTTTAGAGTAAATAATATTCTTCCTTTTCCATCTTGTATAATTTGTATTTTCAATGGCTGCCATTTTGACACTTTAAAAGTCATTTTTGTGTACTTTATTCAATACAGGTATTCATAGGGCATTTAGACGGCTGAATCTGATTGTGCATTTGGCTTCCACGGGTCAGTGATATCAACAGTCAGGCAGGTATTTTACTTGTAGCATCTAAGTGGCCGGTGTGAAATCAGATATAGTCCTGTGGGAGCCATAGTCCGGGGCTCCATATACGACTAAACGGAATAAAGCGTGGAACTAATGTTGCGTAAGAGTCACTGAATCGATTGCCCTATTTTTCCTCTCCCCTATTGTTCCAGACTATGAGTACAACACCGACAATGGTTACTTCTACACGGTGTGAAGTTTTTTATAGTCTGTCAGATTGATAGTCCACCTACAACGTAAGAGAGGGAACGTTGATTCAGTTGACTCTTCACACATACATTGTCGTCTATATGGAGCCCAGATTATATCTCTTTTACATCAGTTTAAAAAGTCGCGTGCTCCACAGACACACCTGAATAAAGGCGAAAACAATGTGGCCTGAAGAGTCAACTGACCCTATATTCTTCACCCTGAGACGAATAACCACCGTTGTAGCCTGTGTAGTATGATCAGAGGACTAATCTCCTGCCACACGTTAAACCCCAGTCTTTCAATCAAGGCTCTACATTAATGCTTCGGTACTGAATCGCAGTGAGTCACTGACCTTAGAGGTAAATGCACTATGTATCCTTGTTCATATCGTACATTTATTGGAAGGGGCAAGTGGAGTGATTCTACTTACACATGACTAAACATCCGAGTACACTGTGTTAAAGAAATAACAAAACCCTGTCCTATGTACTAGAACAACCCATGATTACAACACTCATAACTGTAGCGTAGTATATTTTGTATGAGTCATTAAACTGGGGGCGGGTAGTGTAGTCCATGAGTGTTGTATTTTAACTGGATGTGGAGTAGTCTAGTTTGGTATGAGTCTTAAAAGTGCAGTGTGGGAATTGGTTAAGTCCACCTTTCTGTCATTGTTGCATTCCTGCAGACTCGATGAACATCCCCAAAGTCTGTAGCAGAATAGTCCATTCTTTCCACATTTGCATAATTTATTGGCACCCTCAAAGCGTTGGCGCTCATCACACACTACACTCAAATGAATTACTGCACCTGGAGAAGAAGGCAAAGATGTCATCACAAGCTTGAATTTCCTATTCACCATAGCTACCGCGTGTAAATGGCCTGGGGTAAACTCGATGAGTGGTAGTGGGGCCTGCATGATTATCGGCTGTTAAGGTCAGAGATTATTCGGATGCCGACCGACCGCCTGATTGTGCCTGTTTCTTGCCTTGTGAAATTGAAATCGAGAAATTGATTAGGTCATGTAGGTCCACCATCAATCCAAGAAGCACACACAAAGCTCATTCTCATAGTCTAATGCTATGCAATAATTTGATGGTCCCACAATTTATTCAACCATTACACAGACTTCTTTTCTACTGCCATTCTTTCTGCGCTAATCCCAACCTGTATATATACATTTTGTCGCAGAGTATATAAGAAGACATATGGCCCTATTTACTATGGCTCTGGATGCTCAAAGGCAGCACTTTCTTTCTACCTTTTCCATACACGATCAGGGACAGATGTCAGCTGGTATTTTTGCTGGGCAAAGGAAAACTGACGTTTTGGAGGACTTGAAAGAATTTGGCTCCGATGATGACAAGTATTCACTGCTCGGAGTGAGAAACATCATCTGAAGCAATCCCATTAGCTCTGCCATCAAAGCGAGTTGTGTGGTCATTTTGATTTATCTTCGTAACGAAATTAACAATGGGGCAGATGTATGTACAGTTTTATCTGTTTGGGAAGCTGGCGAGACCTTCTATTCCTTTATAAGAGGATTTTTGTTTTGGGTGGCGCGCCAAGTAACCACAAGGCAAGAACAGGCACAATCGTATGGTCTGCCTCCTCGCAGAGGCAGACACTTTATTAGGCTACCATGAGATACCACTACGAGGGTCGACCGATTAGGTAGCAATGACACATCAAATCCAGGGTTGCGGCGATCCAATTACTACAGATTGAATTTAGTGGATACAAATTCAAGCGCAGTGATGACATTGTCTCCTGTTCCCATCTGCATAAGATTCATTTGGTGAACAGATTTGCCAAGTCTTGTATGTCCAACATTAGTGCAATGCATAATGGATCTGAACTGTACAGAACTTACTGGACGTTCCATCGAGTCTGATGGATTCATGAAATTGTGGACCTAACCAAATGTCCCCCGGGCCGCATCCGGGCAGATAGACCGACAACGCGTTTGGGGATTTTTTTTTAGAAGACCTTAACATTCTCATTAATATTGTGATAACAAGAATAACAGTAACACGAAGTGTATGATGTTGTTGGGAGCTTGCTCATGATGATCATATTTGTGGGGCTCATACCAATTAACAACTCCACATTGCACACTTTTAAAGAGTTTAAATATGCGTCACGTTGCTGTTTTGTGGGCAACATTCTGCCTATCTGTTATAGAACTCACCTGCAAAGTGAATTATAAGAGTGAGCTTGTTCTTGATAACTCATATTTGTGGGAATTATATCAATTAAAACAACGGGCGGCGTGGTCTAGTGGGTGGTGTGCTTTGCCTGTGGCGGCAAATATACAACAAGAAATCCCGGGTTCAAATCGCCCGGGGGGGGGGGGGGGTCACTTGCTGGGATTACTCGGGTGCGCAATTCTGGATTTAATCAATATACGAGCTATTGATTAAAAGATACCGCTCTCCTTCCCATGGTTCACTGGAATGGGCAATGAATCATGAAAGGCCTCCCGTCCCTTCGGAGGGGACGTTAATAAGCCGTCGTCCCAATTGTTGGTGTACAGAGATTCACAACGTACATGTCTCATCGCAGTCAGTGTCGAATAAAAGTAGGGTGTAAACCCCTGACTGTTTCCCAATCGCACCATTCAAAAAAAAACGCGGGCCATGTTTGGAGCGTCCGTATCAAGCAGACACGCGGCCCCGATCATCTTACACAGTTGAATAAATCCTGACAACACTGAGCAGCCATTACGAATGACTTTTAAGATCTCATACCAAATAGGTATAGTAATATCCACATCCACTCTAAGAACAACAACTCTCGGACTCCACAGGAACTTAATGTACTCATACAAAATATACTGCTCTAACAATCTACAGTGGGTGATTATGGTTGTTCTATGTACTTGTGACAGGTGTGTTTGTTATCATTGTGTAGCCCTCGTTTACACTGGGGGGTGCAGTGGCACCCCCGTAAACGTTCCTACGGTGCGCAAATGTTTCCAGATATTGTGTTTCTCATTTTTTTCATAATTTTCGCATTTTTGTTGTAAAGGAGCATTTTTTACCTTACCACAGGGAAACATCTACCTCTTGACTAGGATACATGGAGACTGTGTGCACGCAAAATTAAATTATGAAACTCAACACTAAACTTACTGCTGAAAATGAACAATACATGTAAATGGTCGTCCCTTTTGAAAAACAAATGCTGCCAGTCTAATGTTTCTCTCTAATCTACCAGCTTTACTTTCCAAGAGAGTTTAGGTGTTTAAAATGAAGTTTTGGCACCTAAACTAGCTTCCTAGCACAATCATTCACAACATCGGGTTATTATTTGAAAATATACCAAATGGCCGCCATTTGAACCACGGGATTTCCATTCCACAGTCCCCTTGACTAATATCGACGGGTACCCAAATATGAGGAAATATGTACGGTAAAATGTGAAATGGAGACGCGTGTCACCATAATAAATTTGTATGAAACTAATCACTAAAATTACTGATAAAAATGTACAATAAATATGGTAATTTGCGGCCATTTTGAAAACAAATGCTGGCAGTCTTATTTCCATCCACTCCTCCTCTAATCTAGCTTTATCTTTTCCAGGGAGTTGTAGGTGTTTTGGCACCAAAACTAGCTTCCTAGCACATTCACAACTCGAGTTTTGATTTGAAATATAGCCAAAATGGCAGCCCATTTGAAAATCAAGATGGCCGCCATCTGCCACCCCTGTGAATCTCGCATCAAAACTTGTCTGTTCTCTGGGACCTCTTAGTATCTAAATAGGTTTGATCTTAATCATATGAAATCCCACGGAGTCCACAGTCCCTTGATCTAAATAACGAATCTCTCGTTTTGCTTTCTCAGAACAATCCATCGACCTCAAACAGACGGAATTTAAACGTCAACTTATTTATTTTATTTTTCGTTTGCTATTTCATATAATTCCAATCATGGAAGGAATCTGCAGTTTCCCAAACTCTTGCAGGAGTATTGTATTTCTCAGTGCAAGTGAGTAATTTATTTATATATTTTTAGAAGGGTGGACCTATGATTCATGATTCTAAAGCAAATCTTGACGAAACGCATTCAATGCACGCGAGGATCAAGTAAATTATACAACCGGCTCGAAAGTACTTTGATAAATATTATGTAGAAGGCTCTGGCTCGGAGAAACTGGCGATCACAGAATTAAGGAAGTACTCACAAAATACACGTCTCTACCCGAACCCCATCGCCATCCGGCGTGAGAATAACCACTCGGCCACGAGGACTGTGTCCACGTGTACACCAGAGAAACGAGCGCTAAATTGTATTTCATCTTTATTCAGAGTTTCAATAGGATTTGGTGTAGTCATTACTTGAAACTTGGGTGAAGTTGATGGTGTCTGGTTTGTGGCGCCGTTGTTAGATAAATGCTTCCGATGTTTCCCTGCATAGGTTTGTGATGAAGAGATTTATAATGAAGACAAGTCCATGGTGAAGATGTACTTATCCTCTGTGAGTCAGTATTTGAAGTTCTTCAGGATGCGGGAGTATGTGGAGAGTCCTTAACATACGTAGGCAGTAATCATCAAGAGGGGCCAAAATGTTTCGAGATATTTGGCTATGTAACCAGTAGTACACGAATGAGATGACACAATGGACGTCTCGCTGGGGAACCTATGATCTTGGTTGGCGACTATAAAAGTTGCTGCTTGTGGGGAAGAGGTTGATCAAATTACCCGCGGTTTTGGAAATCCTTATCTTGACCATTTCTTGATAGTGGCCCAGAGATGATCTTTTGGTTGGTGGCGGTGATCGCCAGCTAGTTTGGGATATGTAAGTATCAGAGAGTTTTCTATTGGCTTTACCTACTTTACCTCCTTTACCTACGGACCCAGTGGTCAAATGGTCAGAATTTGAACATATTAATAATAGAAATCTTTTAACTTGTGTGTCGTTTTGCAAAACAGTCACACTCTAAGCCGCGGGCCAGCCAGCAACATATGTCGAAGAACACGTGTTTGTATTTTATTGTGATTCTTTTGTTTAATATTGTTCATCTCAAGATACCCGACTTTCAAAATATGTTTGTTTTTACATGATGAATATAATTCTCTCGAGTTCAAATATTGTGATCACTTATCTCTTTGCAATATATTCATAATATAGGGTAAAATTATATTGGGAAGACGTAGACCGCTCTTATATGTGACAGGATCTAGTGTAGAACATAATGGACAGCAAAAAGCCCCGCGTTCCCGTGGAACCATATCTGTTTACCCCTGTGGCCTGAAAGCAAACACGAGAGCTCGGAGGGGATCATGCATGCGTCGGTTCGTAAAAAGGAAAAATGTTTAAAGTATCTCGGGACAATATTATTAACGTATTCTGCATCCTGTATCCCCCTTCAAGATTGTAACTTCAGGCACACGAATCCACACCTCATAAATAGTGACGATGTTAGCGAACTGCCTTGAGCACGAAAACATGGTCATATATGAATGTTAATAGTGAGAAGATTGCCTTATTGGTTTTGGGGTTGGAATACGATATTAGCAAATTAGCAGCTTTCCCTGATGGTACGTTTTAAGTCAGAGAGTGATGTAACGTCCAATATGGGGGATCCAGGGTTTTTCTGTAAAGCTCAACTTCCGTTTCTCAGAATTTAGAAAATACGGGATCATTTCATTCATTTCATAAACAAGTTTATAAAAATTAAATTCACTGGTGAGTGATGACATAATGCGCTATAATGCATATATCTTCTGAGCTGGAATAAATTCACTGTCACATTGGGCATTTATTTTTAAAGGGACTTGTTCCGATCGTCTTTGGACCCCTGTAGTAGTTCACCTTTGATATCAGTGAAAAAAAGGCCTATTTTTCTAATTTCTTCCTGAAATTTCAACTTTCACGTCTATTTCTTTCCCTAAATACTGACAAAAATGCCCTTTTTCCTTTTGGTGTTAACCCTGAACATTTGGTCCCGGCCAGTGTATTACAAGTGTCAGGCCCTGTAAATGGAGGACCGCGATAGACAAACATCGGAACACTGAGTATCTTAAATTACCATGTTGATTTCCCAATTACCTCACACCAGTGATTGTGAATTTGTACTCTACAATGTGACGATGGCTGCTGGACATTGTGGTGGAATGCCAAACTTTCTGTAACATGCAATACAGTGGAATTACAGTCGACATGTTGATTCCGCGTGCCGGAGGAAAATTGACTTTTACTGATTTTCATACCCCCTTGCAATGAGTGATGGAAACTCAGGATCTACGTATTGTGTTCTTGCAACCACTGTCGCTGCGTGCGGAACTATTTACCGAAATTGACGTTTCCTTATTACTATGTAATTTCTTATTCAAAGACTATAATGCAAAATACAGCAAAACTGTCTTAAACGAATAACACATCATAGTCCAGGTGAACATTATACAAATATTGACTGCTATGAGGGGCACAGTTAAAATTATAGGTCTGAGGTGATGTCAAAACTATGACTATGCCCGAAGCAAAGCTGAGGGCATAGTCATGGTTTTGACATCACAGAGGGCCTATAATTTTAACTGTGCCCCGAATATTAAGCAGTCAATATTTGTTTTATATACCGAATATATAGATTCTTCTCATCTGATTGGTTAAAAGATTTCTTGAACTGACAAGGCCTACAAGCTATTTACAGCATGCCATATGCCTGGATTTTGAAATGAACCATAATAAAATTTTAATATTTACTTACCCAAATTATGTCCTCTTCAGTATTGATCCATCCAAATCAGAAAATATAAGTTCCACAAAAGTTTCATTTTGCTTATTAAAGTCACTTGTCGAAAGCATATTAATACCATAACAGTTAAAAATCCAACACGGATAAACAGTTAAATCCATCAATCCAACTTGTACGGAAAATTGAAATCCATCACAGTATTAAAATAGTTAACAATGAGTAACACATTTACAGATTGTTGATTTTGTTTTTTAAGTTATTTCTGGTAAATATTTACCACGCAGTTGTGAAAATTGAAACTGGTGGGTTTATTCTCCTGGCTGCTGGTGTTGCTGCTGGTAATATTCACAGGGATGGTCATTGTGCCCCGTGGTGAATTAGCAATGTCACGCAAAATTCCCTCCAGATCAAGATCCTGGTCTACAAATTCCACAGGCACTGAGGAAGTTGAAGGGATGTCTGCAGCAGATGGTGCAATTTGCATTTGCTGGTTTGGATTTATTGTTGAACTTATGGCATAGGCCATCTCTTCTTTCTTCTTGTCTGTGGTTCTTGCGTAGTGCTTCAAACTGGATTCAGAATGATGACCAGACACTGACATTATGTCCCTGTCTTTGAAGCCTGCATCCCTCAGAAATGTGATGCTCGTTGCACGTAGACAGTGGTTAATATACAAGCGGGTTCCAGCTTTCAGGGAAATGTCCTTCATCTTATCACCCAGCTTATTTTCCCAAGTGGTGAGTTACAATACCATGGACCTGATGTTGGCACTTTTGACCTGGGTTTCTGCCAGAACCATTCGCACTCTGGGTTTAGCTTCTCCACATATGACAAGTAAGAAGCCAGTGGACATCGCTCATCATTTGTTTCAATCACCACACCACTTGGCTCTTTTCTGAGCAAGACGATCCTCAACGGTTTTATTTTAGTGAGAGTATCTTTCAAAGTTATGCATCGCTTTCCAGTTGACACACACCATTAACAGCATCTCAAAACGATCAGTTTCATTTCTCGCAGATTCTCTCTTCCTCTGTTGCAAAATTAACAACATAAAATCCAAAATAACCTTGTTTTTTGAAGGCCCGTGTAATGCAGTACATCCAAAGAATCTTGAATAATGCCTCATATCTTCCCTCTGTTTTATTGCCATCTTGTGTTTCATCAACGAATCCCTTCCCCCCTTCTGCTTCATGTCGCTGAGAGCTCTTGAAGACTCTTGATAATATAGCAAATCCGCATGCCCTATGATGTCAGATTTACCTTTACTGATGAAATTGCGCGGCGTGTGAGCCCAAAGCGGATTGAAAGCATGGTCTTCTTGCAGTATACATTTCACCCCATTTGTTGGCGTGCTCCACAAAATAGAATTCCAAGAATGTCGGTCAGATCAGAATTCTGCAGTTCTTGCTTTCACACCGCGTTGCAATCCTTGTCAATAAGCTGCAGGTAATCTGCGAAATTTTCACACAAACACGCGTCAGCCCTTGCTTTCAAATCCGGCAACAATTTATTGTTTTAAGGGGGTGGGGGGGGGTATGGGGTCTGAAGAACGTGACCTTTGACGGAACATTTTCCTTACTTTTCCTAAATAGTGGTATATACATGTTACACATCATATTGTGCCCATGTCACGAAGTTTCAAAATTCATGTCAATTTTTGCTCAGTTTGCCATGGTAACCACGTAGGCCCTGATTGGCTAAACACTAGAACGAACGTAACTAAATAACTAAAACAAGCTACTGGACGAACTTGGGTTGGCATGTGCAGATGGTTATACGCAGTTAACCGTGAGGCCGGATTTTTGATACCGTTGCCATGGAACCGGCAATCAACCAATCACATAATTTCATGGCGTAATTTGAATTGGGGACACGCAACATTTTGAAAGCGCCTTCAAATGGTTCACTAGCCTCTTAATGTGCTCATATGTGTGCCAAATTTCATGTGCCTAGCATTAGCGTTCTCTCCCTATTACGTTCGTTTTCGTTTGTTTAGTTTGGTTATTTGGAACGAAAGGTTATAGACCTCGAAACATTTAGACAAAATTGAGGGCGCTTTGATGTGAAATATGGATTTTTTTTAAATTCATTTTAGACTGATTATCATAATGATAATGAAAGAATCATCAAAATCGGTGCATCCATTGTCCTGAATTAATTTTTAAATAATTTGCTTAAAGAGGGCATGTCCCGATCGTCTTTGGGTACCCCCGCGCTTTACCTCTTAAGTAGTACGAAGTTTGATTCAGATGAAGGCCGTATTTTTCTCATTGTCGTCCTTAAATTTGAGGCCTCAAATACGCATTTCATCATTCCCAAGATAATAAACAAAAACCGCGTTTTAGAGTGGTTAACCACTTTATTACACAGTATTGAATAGGGCTTTGAAACATTCATTATTGCGTCTACCATCACACCCGCAAGTTTGTTTCCACGACGTGATGGGTGTATTTGCAAGTGTCCAGCTCTCATATCAAGTCGAGAACACACTACACATAAATCGAACAACCACCTTTAAGAATATCGCAGGTAGTAACACAATAAAATACACAAAATATCATTACCCGTAATTTAATTACTTTAAATATGGACAAAATATATAAGTATTTATGTTACTTCGACTTAGCAAAATAAATGCGTTAAATGGGCGTGTAAACTCTATCTTTTAAAATATCTCCATCTAACCCATAAATTTTTCACAGGACACACATGATAAGTATAGGAGACTATGCGTTTTTGGCAAATTTTCGGCGTACCCTGCTTCACACTTTGATCAGCCTATCTCGGATCGCGAATGTCCGCTTGCGCTCAATAAAATTCATTTTGTAGATTACAAGCTACACAATTAAGCCATTCCATTATCTCCTTTCGTAAACGGAACATTATTTACGCAATGTGCAGACCCCATACCCCCCCCCCCACCCTTAGACTCACTTGGTTGTCGTCCTCCTGTTCAATGCGGTGTTCCACAAGTTTCTATACTTGGTTCCTCTTATTTTCATTCTTCTTTAAATGTGAATGAACCTCCCCCCTCCTCTGACCTTCTTTCATGTTCTTTTTTTCCCATGACACCAATATCTTCCTCATCTGCACCCGCATAGATACTCTCATCAAGGTGGGGGGGGGGTGGAGGTAGGAGAGAAAGAAAGCTCGTCCCAAACTGCCCTTGACGTCGCTGCTCATCGCCGCGCTCGTAAACACAGGTCGTAAAACTATTGTATTGGTACAATACAACACGAGATCAATATTGATGCTGGATGCATGTGCATCAACATTGCATACGATTACATAGTTAGCAGATAGCGACATATATTGGAAGAATTGTGCACTTTCTTTATAAAAGCATGAAACGTGGCATAATGTTTACAATTAAATACGGATTATTGATTCTTTTTAGACTACTTGCTTATTGCTTGATTTTAGTCACCAGGCACATCATCTTCAAGGTAAAACACGGTCCTTTGGGTCATTTGAGATCATTTGCGGTCTACTTATTAAAAGTAGGAGATAGAATGTTCCTAAGATGAGTTACAATGATTCTAGTTTCTCGTACTTTCAGCTTTTAAAAAAACCTTGAATGTTTTGTAACGCCGTATTTTAAGTATGATATTTTGAGACGAAATCTCACTTTAAAATTGGAAGAAAAATGCCGTATCTAAACATGACAACCACCACTTGACAGTGCCAGAAGTTTCGGTTTTTTTTTTCAATTGTCTCGACTTGTCCAATTTTAGTGAAATATGAGACCCTTGGCAATTGTTAAAAATGGATGCCCCTTGCCATATTTACGTACCACAGCGTTGTAATGTCCATCGATGCAATGTTGATGCCATGCATTCAGCATCAATTATTGATCTCGTATGTACGTTGTTATTTGGTTCAATGTAACAAATATATTTGGGGACTGTATTCAATGTTTGAGGAAATATACAGATGAAGCATACTATTCAACGAGTAGGCCTATGGCTAGGCCTGGCCCTATAACTCAATTTATTTTTGCCATTTTGCTTTTCAACACATCTTGGTGGGGTCAAGGGGGCTGAGGGCAAATTTCTACATAGCCTTGTTCAAGGCGCTCTACCAACGTCATTTACTGGTCACACGTCTGATACAATAATGTCACAGATCAATATTAGGATCGAGACATCATGCGAGGAGTGGAGCATATTCTCCCTACCTAAAACTAAAGAAATAGCAATAACATGGCAAAAATTCATTTAATCAGCACCTAGTAATTTGATGGCTTTAATTCCAACTGGCCTATGTTCCATGCTTGCAGCCTTCCAATAGGCAAGGTTCACTAATTCTACTCAGGCAGAGCGCCTTGTTCTATCTGTAAACTTTTTTCTGCATTTGCAAAAAAAAATGATATGAGTTTTATACAGGAAGATTAAAACCACAAGCATTAGAAAAAGGCTGTCGGCCCTGAGTAGCAGTAGCCACTGCACCTGACACAATAGTTGTTTGTGTTTTATACCTAGACTAGAGCCCTAGATCCAGTGTGCGCAACAGACCACTCAAGGAGTATAGCATTTATTTTTTATTGAATCTTTCGCTAGACAGGGTAGCCCCATCAATGCTAATGCACTAATCTGATTTACAACCTGCAAACACAATGTTCAACAATCATTGAAAATTAATGGTACATAAAAAATTACAAGTGTTTCGGTTCTTAGGCATACAGCCTTGAAGCAGGCTCCATTTCACAAGCGGATAACTGTCGGCTGAAAAGGATTCGCATATTATAACTACTTGAGAGCATATTTATTTTTTTTGGGGGGAGCAAAGCACCCAATAAAATTAAAACCTCAATCATTAAGACGGTTCTCTGAACAGTGGCAGCACCAGGAATGGGTTTTTGGGGGTATCGAGCAATAATTGCACATTTTTTCAAGGCGCCCCCAATTTTCAAATTTGACATTTGTGGCAGGAGTTACGTTTGGTACTTATCTAGGGACTATACCTCGAACGAGAAGCTTCTAAAAAAATGTGTATTTATCATAAAATAAGCGATTTTGTCATTAGAATTGGGATCCCCAGATTGTGGACTTAACGGCAGAGCTAGAAATGCACGTTTATGTCCGACATGATGAAATTAGTGCCACCTTGTGAAAATGACCTCTAACCCGACTTGCCTGCACTCAATAAAAACTAATGAGGAGCGAGACCGTACAAGGCCAAGGCGCTTTTCCTGGCTATTTTCCCATTGGAAGGCTGTTTCATCAGCCCTGTTTGAAATTATTATCGGAGATCCTCCGATAATTACTTAATTCTAATTACAAATTCCTTCGTTTTGTGACACATAGACATTTTTCGAGCTTAACCATTCAACAGAATACTTTACTAGCCGTTACCACTGTCACCGGACTCAATCTCTTTTTTTCGTCTCCACTTAAACAAACCACTGCGCATCGTGGATATACCTTTCTGCGGCACAGGTCATATCTTGTTCCACTGAGCGTGCCCCGCTCCTGTCGGCGTTGACATGGAACATGAAAGAGTAACTCCCTGCCGAGAAATGCTTTGTTGGTCTATGCTTTTACAATGAGTTTGCCAAGTGATATAATTGGATTAACGGCGTTGCGTAATGCAATTAGGGAAGAGCTTTCTCCTTCTCCTTCCCTACCTCCAGCTCTCATCAAGACCTTACACGCTGAAATGGTTCATGTCACAAATTGGTTTTTAAAGCTAATAACTCTCGCTCAATGTTATAAATCTATTGAAAATATTCACTTCACCAAAATGTCCAACAAACTCCCTAAATCGATATACAAATTGGATAATATAAAATAAATCCACAAACTAACAGTACTTTTATAGGTTGTTTTAGTGACCAACATAATGAATTGGAAAGATCATCTCTCCAAATAAACAAACCACGTCCTCTAGAAGTAGTGGTGCTAAACTCTCCAGCTTCCCATTCAACCATCTTACAAACATGGACACTGTGCCTGGCGAGATAACTACACAATACAAAAACTCCCTATTACACCCTATGACAGAATTCCCACTTGGTAGTATCTTCCACACCGGAATGGGTCCCTGGAACCGGATTCGCAATGATTCCGGTCGCTTCACTAGCAATATGCACCGATGGGTCTGCGACCATCTCCAGCCCTGCTGTGGTTCGTCCATCACAGACTGCGATCACATTCTCAGGTACTATGACTGTAATTATTTCGAAGGGT
>JAMKCH010041211.1:0-13038 GCA_023653785.1 Ophioderma brevispina
CAATAGGTAACTCTTCTCAATAGATGGGGCCATTTCTAACTCAGATCAGGCTTTCCTTACCAATAGTTATCTCTCTAGAAGAGTAAACCTATTTTCGGTTAGACTTTGGTGTTAGACTCCTGCACAAGTTGAACATAACAGCTCAATTGGTGTTTTTAAAATTAAGGAAAAAACGTAACGCTGCTTCAAAATATTAAAAAACACAAACTAAATATATTCTCAATGTTACTGAATAAATATTATTAAAAAAATCGATTTCGTCTTGTCACGACGTATATGTAAGATAAAGAATTCAAAACCGTTATGAAAAATAATGGAGTTTTGAAAAGGTTCTGCTTGCCTGTTAGACTCCGACCTAGCGAGTCTCATAGGCACACCAACCTTATCAAAACACCATTATTTTTAATAACGGTGGGCTTCTCATCCTTTATCTATTACATAAGTGTACCTAAACGATGGATCATAGTTATTGCATTGGCGGTTGCCTGTCTCCGATTCCCTCGTCAGAGATGATACGATAAGCGCTATTAAATCATGAATTTACAATAAGTTGAGTTGGCTGGCTCCTTAAAAACTTTATAGAGGTTCATCTCGCATGCGGCCCGCTGGCATGTGCCTTCAGTAACGTAGTTTTCTACCGGACGACCGAATATATTTAAAAAACGGATAGGCCTTTTTAAAAGATAAGATTTTTTTTTTACATGGCAGAAATTTGGCAAATGCTTAACTGAAATCGGATACAGAGTTGTTCTTTAATTTACATTTCGAGAAATCATATCTTCGCGTGATTTGGAGTCCAAATTATGTGTGAACAGGCACAATGTGTGAATTATTAGAACAAGAAGAAAACATCAACAGCACCACCACATTTTTTTAAACCAGTAACCTTGAAAATTGAGCTTATCGGATATCTTTCATGGCCTGCAAGTTCTCAAGAAAATAACAACAAGAACAACGACAACAGAAAAGAAGGAAAGAACACCAAACAACACCAACAGCAACGAGGAAAAAATGGTAATAATCTGTCATGGGTATATTTACGAGTAAATTGATTGTTTTTCACAAGTAACGCTTGAGACGAAATGGCCATCGAATGCTACCCTCTGTTTAGGTTCAAGCTAGTTTGTTTTATGCCATGCTCTTACAAGTTATTGGGCCACCCATAACAGCAAGTAGAATCAGATGTTAAGCTTACCTTCGCTACCTCGATTGTAGCGGCGACGCGATTGGTCAATACGCGTCACGGGCAATGTATAAACAAAGCGTTATCTGGCTCCAGTTCTTCTTCTTCTTCTTAGCGTATCCATCCACAAGTCATTGGCAATGCTTGGTGGTGTGTCCGTTTTATTCAATATGTAAGCTGATCCGTGGCCCTTGTATTCATGATATGAACGCTCCTAACATTGCTTCCTAACATGGCTGAACATGGCTGCAGTGCCAACGCCGAAAGTCGTAAACATACAATTTCAGGCCGAATATGATGTTTAATGATTTTTGGGATGAACGTTGTTTATGCCCTCTGCCATAGGCCCTCGGGCATAAACACTCGTTCATACCCCCAAATCTTATGAATTACCCCTAATTCATCAGAATCATGTAGAAGGGGTATTAATTTGGAATTGAATTCAATAAATTTTTAACTCTTAAATTTTGCTATTAAAGATCCAAGATAATTAAGATTAATATTGAAACTGTTATTCTTGTCGTTTTTTTTTAATTTATTTAAACAGGTCTTTTAGCGCAGCCACTTGTAAGTATCTTTTGAAGCCCGCTCTCTAAATGGCATGTGGTATTCTGTTAAACCACATTCGGACCTCGTACTTCAGCTCACTGGCCTGAAATATTCTCCGGTCTTAGCTTAGGCATGTTTCTTTGGTAAGATTTGGTTCTATTTAAGCACGTTTATAGGGTTTCTTGTTCTCCCATTGATTGATTGTGCCATGGTCGCGGCTTGTTTGCTATGGCGAACTGTTTCGAACCTTAGCGGACTCACACCGATTCGGCTGCACATAGCTGCATATAACCCCCAATTTAAGGTCAAATCCTTAGGCTTAGAGCTGTGTGTACACATAATCAAAAAGTCAAAACTTCCACTCAAATGTACACTTGTCATTTCCTCTAAATAAATTAATTATTAAGGAAAGTGTTGACCTGAATTTCCGGTAAGTATCTCTTTTGGTTTGTAACTTTGCAAATATTTGATTATTGTATGTAACCAAGTATCCATTTCTAGAAAGAAATTGGACGATGACCCGATGGCGACACCAGATTAATGTAAACTTTCCATATTGTTGAGAAAATACTAAAAATAATGCTTTTGCCCCCAAATTTCAGACAGCATACCAAAACAATTGTTTGAATGTTCATGGGTGTCTTTAATGTTATTTTTGAAACAAGACAAATTTGTCTAAGAACGTTTTTTTTTTTCATTTTTTAAAAAATAGAGCTTACTTTTCGAAATATATAAGGAACAATGTCAAAAAAAGTGATTTTTACACTCTTTCTTTTCCAAACTTTGAGTATAATTTGGAGAATATCTGCAGTTAGAAAATCGAAACAAATGGAAAATGAGAAAACCGTTCCTAGAGAAGACCGATTGCTATCGTATGAAAGTTAAACTTACCTTTTACAATTTTTAAAATTTGGGATTTTTTACATTTTTGAAATTATCTTGTCTGAAATTTGTCAATTTTGGAGAAAATTGAACATTGAGAAAATCCGCGTTTTTATTAAAAAAAAAAAAGTGACTTTTTCACACGCCATTTGAAGCAGTCTCTTTCACATCACTCTTTCTTTGAACTTCAAAATTGAGTATGTTTGTGCAAGTGATGAAAATACAGAATACTCTTTATGCACTATTGAAATGAACATCTTTTGTATCTACAATCCGGGAAAAATGGTTAGAACCTATGCACGTCCTCTGTGAAAAATGTTCCCCCTCTCTCACCCTATTCAATGTTGAGACCACCTCAATGTCTTTCAACTCCTTGCACTTCTATCTCCCAACTTTGATTGATAGGGGGTGGGAAGAGGTAGGTTTTGAGAACAGTTCTCGCCTCTTTTCATTTAAAACATGCCATCAGTCAAAACAACTACATTGTAAATAGACACATATTTTAACACTGAGTGACTAGTGTTCTAACAAACTTTTCCCGGTTGTAACTCTAGAAATCAGAAAGAAATTGAAAGTTTCATCTATACTCGGCTTTAATTTCTTGGACCAGTTTGAACGTACGGCCCGCGTCCTTCTCCCGCCAAAACGGCGCAACATCGTGTTGCACGTAGAGGACCAGTGCGCGCAACGAGCAACGCGAGCGTTTTGTAATGTCCAAGAAATTATGGCCCAGAGTATAAGTCGACATTAGCGCTTTGTTTACATTTTCAGATGTTATTCTTCGTTTTTTCCAAGATGCGTTTGCGCAAAACGTACATTAAAAAAACACGCGCCAGCGCTTCATTACGCAGCAAAACTTCACCACACGACGCGATGGCCGCGTCTTGCGCCTGACTGCGTTGAAAGTGTGCTTAAATTCCCGCCGTTAAACCATGTGTTTTTGTGACTTTTAATGGTCAAATAGCTCTTTAATCGGCAAAAATACAGCAAGGAGTGTCTGCAGTCGATAACTTTTGTTGGTAACGATAGAATACAAGATTGATGTTTGAAATTTTAATTAAAAAAAATGTGTGTAAAAACAAAAACACTAGGATGACACTGCCCTTACGTGAGGAACGTTACTATTCGTCAGTATTCTGAACAAAATTTATGGCTATGTGCGCGTAAAACCGGAAGTGTGGACGAACACTTGAACAAACGGAACCAATAAGCAATTCAACAGACGCGCGCGTTGCTGCTGCAATTTGTTTCAGGATATTATGACGCAATTATAGCTGGGTATAGAAGTATAATAAATTGCAGTAAACCCTATAGAGAAGGAAAATTAGTTATGCAGAGATGAAAAGGATTGCCATGCTTCAATCTGTAAAGAGCATTCATTCATTCATTCATTCATTCATTCATTCATTCATTCATTCATCATTCATTCTTTATGATTGTCAATAGGATATACTGCAACTTACAATCAATAGATATACTGCCAAACATTTAAAATCCTTGGGTGGGTTCGGTAAAGTTTGCATAACTTAAACAATACTGTTATGGTTGAATTGATATGCTAGTAAAGTGAGGGTTCATCGTGCTTTTGAACAAAAAATCGTTACAAAATTTAGCAATTTGTGAAGAGCGCCCCCAATTTTTAAAATTTTGATATTTTTGCACACAGTTACGTTGGTAATTGTTTAGGACACTATACCTGCGAACGAGAATGCTAAAAAATGCGGTATATTTATCACAAAATAGCGATTTTGTAATTAGAATTGTGATCCTAGATTGGACTTACGGCAGAGCTGGGAATGTACGGTTATGATCCGTCCATGTGATATAGTGACCCATCTCTCGAGAAAATATCCTCTAAATAACTTGCCGAATTTTTAAACACAACTAATGGATGAGCGTAGAACGTACATGGCGCTATTTCCCGGCCTATTTCACATTGGAAGGCCCGTTTCCAGCATGCCGTTGGAATTATTATCGGGGATCCCCGATAATAAGATTCTAGTACAAAATTCCTTAATTTGTGGGACAAGAGACATTTTCGAGCTTAACCTTTACAGGTAATAGTTTACTAGCCAGTTACCAATCCAACGGTATTAAAAAAAAAAAAAAAAACTTTGTTGAAAAATTGGGGCGCTTCTTTCCCAAATGTGCTAATATTGCTTTAACCTCTTGCCTACCGGTGGGGGGTGTCGTTCACCCCCCTCCTAACGATGTTCCTTGTCGCACAAAAACTTAAACGAATATGATTTAAAGGTCCCAGGAAATGAGATGATAAACCTAACTCAAATCCTAACAGGGCATCTCCATTCCAATAAACAGGGCCAGAAAAAAAGAAGACCTAACCATGGCATCATTAGTGAACTATTGATTTTCAGTCTGTCATGAATTTAGATTCACACCAGTCACCTGGAAATTATTTAACTCTCTGAAAAATCAATAGTTTCACTAATATGTCATCACCACCTAATATTAAATACTTTCTCGTCCCTCTTGTAGACTTGAACACAACCACAATCATTCTATTATGCATTTCCTGGTACCTTTAAGGTTTTTTTAATGTCATAGTAAGTTTTCATCATTGTCGGTCATTTTAACGTCTGTTCCCGCGCGCATAAACTGGCAAAATGTCACCCCCAATTTCATTTCCCAATATTCAGTGACTAATGGATATGTATTAGACTTCAGCAAACCAGGATCTAAAGATCTCCGGTGGGTCTGTCGTGTTGCTTTGAAAATGATACATACTATTGCCACGTTTGATTGAAAAGTAATTTCACCATTAAAAGATATTTACTTCTTCCACAACTCCGTGAGAGCAATGCAGGCAATAGTATTTGGGCTAACGAAATATGTTTTTTGTTTTAAAAACTTGAATTTGTGATAGAGCAATGAATATTTTCGAAACCCTCTTTCCGCCCATCTTTTTTTTTTAATAACCGGTAGATTTTCGTGGCCAGGAAATAAAGCTTTGTTTTTATAAACGGAGTGCGAGCTTACAGGTGTTATAGTTTTTAGTAAGTGAAAATATTTAAGATTTAAGATTAATGACCGTTTTTGTGTTGAAATATTCGCTGGGAGGGATAGTTTTAGGCTACAACACATACATTTGGGTTTGCAAATTAGCAAAATGTATTATTGTTTAATTTTTTTTTAAAGTAAACATTATATTACAATCTTGTTTATGGTATTATTTTTATTATTGATATACGGTGTTTTTTTACATTGCTTAAAGGGTCCAGATAATACTTGTTGGTGTAATGTGATAAGATGAATCTTTCCGATGAGTTTCAGTCTGCGACCAAGCTAAGCATAGCATGAGACTTGCTCTTTTACGCGTGTCACATGATATATTGTGCGCCATGGATGAGGGAAATGTAACCGCCCTCAATCCGCCTTTCTTAGCGCTGCATTTGACACCGTGGATCACAATATTTATCTCAACAGATGCGTGATATCATTGGTGTACAAGGGGAATGCCTTACGTTGGTGTCAATCATATTTAGAGGGTAGACCACAATATGTTCGCATTGGTAATACCTCTTCCGATCCAGTTTCCCACAATTTTCTGTCCCTCATGTTCCGTTCTTGGTGCACCATGGTTTACTATATACGTTACCGTCATGATATTATTCTGAAACATAGTTATCAGTACCACGTATATGCTGATGACACCACAGCTAGCATGTCCCTTTAAACACTCTCACAGCCTGTCCCAATCATGTATTGAACTAGGAATTATGTGATGTATGAATACGCAAGATGGATGCAGGATATTTTCTTAAACTGAATGACGATAAAACGGATTGATGTTGATTGGCTTCACATCAGCAACTTCTAAGGTTTATTCCACACATAACACTTGGCGATTCAAAGTATGCCCGGTTTTACAAGCCCGTAATCTTGGTACTATTTTCGATTCCTCAATTTTCTTAGTAGTTCTTCACGTATCCACATCGTTCGTGCTGCTGCGTTCCATATTCATAATATTGGCAAATTAAATACTTTACTCACAATGCTACTAGAGCAATTGATTCATCTGTTGTTACTCCCGTGTAGACATGGGTAACTCACTTTTATATGGTTTGCCTATACTCAGAATTGACGTCTTCATCAGCAGCGCATTAAAAGTCTGCTTCGCGTTTATTACCCTTTCCAAAAGTTCTCGCACATTCCACCCAATATTACAAGATTTACACTGGCTACCGTCAGTACAGGATTGTGTGCAAATATGCTCTGTGGTATAAAGGCTCTAAAGGCAGTGCCACCAACATATATTAACACTTTACTACTTGAATCATATATCCCACCCGCCTACTCCGTTCAAACAGAATGCATCGTCTCATAGAACCTAGGTCCAAGCGATCGTGGGGTGATAGAGCTTTTTCAACGTGCATCTCCACCAGCTATGAACAACTGCCATCTATGTAAAATCATCATCTTCTCTCCGTTATTCAAGAAAGCACTAAAAACTCATCTTATGTCATCAGCTTTTTGTAACCAATAGTGTCTTGTTAGTTTATTATATGGTTTTCAAAACAATTGGTGTCATCATTGTGGCATAATTTTTTGTTTTTTTTTTTTTTTTTTTTTTTTTTTTTTTTAAAAAAAAAAAAGTTGTTTGGGCGCGGATTTTTGCGCTATATATCTCCATTATAGTATATTATTATTACATGTTTTTTTTCTTTCAGAAAAAGTGAGTTTGGCTAAATTTCTACAAACTTTATATTTGTATAAAACTTATATAAATTGTATAATATCCGAACTTTCGATTTGGACGACGAAGAGTTCTGCGACGGTCAAATTGGCGACTTGAGTAATCTGTGCTTGCTTCGATGACATGGACGCAAGCGTATATAACATAACGCGTCAATTTCACTTCGCAGACCATCCGTCGTCCAATTCGCAGAGCTCACTAACATAAATGATATAGCTATTTAGTATTAATATAAAATGAATAAAACTGTTTTGCTAGAAGTTAATAATCTTGATTTTCTTAAATGTTTCGTCCATCCCAAAATGTATTTTTTTTTCAAAACCCCCAAAACAACCACCACTGCCACCAGTTTTTTTGAACCAAACATTGTTCATTTAAAATATTTATAATTCGTCATAGTGAGTGCACAAAGTCGTAACTGACATTTTTGTCGACATTGAGTTATTTATATATATGAAAAGTAGTTCATAACCCTTAAATTTGATATACATTTCAGGTGACTGCCTCAATTTATTAAGCTAAATAGCCTATTTAGGTGTAGATACTACTTTGTTGCAATCAAAATTGAAATTTCTGTTGAGTGCAACCAAGTCGTCACTGGTAGATACGACTTTGTTGCACGACACGGAAACTAGTTATGTAATAGAACGGTTATTGCTTGGGGAGCGATGGTTTTAAAAGAGGCGGTTAAGTAAAACATCTCCCAAAAGGTGTTAAAGAGCAATTCATTTTTTACAAAAAAACTTAAAACCTATCAAAAATGTAGTTAAGCGGGATCTTTTCACACAATATTCGCCCCAGTACTTATGATAAATTTACAAAAGTAAATGAATACTCATATTACATATATTCAAGTATAAAGCTCACTTTAGTGAAGAGTTATTAGGCTACTTAGGCCTAATTAGTTAGATACGACTTTGTTTGCACTCAAATTGAAAATTCTTCCCGGTTGTGCAACAGTCGTAGCGGTAAATAACGACTTTGTTTCGACGAACACGTGAAATCATGTGTGTAGTTACGGCCCTTTTAATTACCAATTAACTTCTTATTCAGTCTACTGTAAGTGGGAAATGAATATTTCTCAGATCTTTCCCATATATAATCTATATATCTATCTCTTTTCTATATATACTCTATATATATCTCTATCTTTATCGTGTGCACGATTATTTTTTTTATTTAATTTGACAAAAGTCACAGAAGAATGAAACAAAAAAAAGGCTTCTCCCTGTAAAAATCATGAGAATATGTGTTGCGTTTTGTTTGAGCGGTTGCCGACAATTTATGCAGTTCAAACACTCCACTCTTACCCTCCAAATGACACCAATCTCACCAAACGTTTCTGAGCAATTCAGATATTTTTGTGAATGATAATGCTTCAGATTTGTTCAGCATTATACATGATGCATTGAGCCTTGTTCAATGAACAGACTGTTTCTGAATAAAGAAATGGTAATCACAATATCAATTAATTCACTGAAATCACGTAGCTACAAACTATAAGATGATGTCCACATTAAATTAACAGAAATCTAAATGTCCACGCATCATTACATTCATAGAAGTTGAACGGTGATGATCTGGCTTTTTTTATTGATTTATTTGTTTTTTTTTCGCAATTGAATTTTCATTTGGTATATTTGTTTTTGTTTATTGCAGGATTTCGTGTATGGGGAGAACTCTAATCATTTGATTCTTTCTTGCAATTTTAAAAGAACTACAGTGTCGCTGTGTACATCACCACTACAGCATTATCCCTCTTGGAATCATGTCTTTTGCCCGATAAACTCCAAACTCAACTTTTTTCTTCTCTCGACATCTATGTGTGGAGAGATGCCATGTTATTGCTGGCTGGACTGAATCTTCCATGTTGTGGTGGCGAGTGCGCTACTTAGACCTGTGAAATACAGATCAATATGAATCACCTTATAAATATCTTAGGGCACCAACCGCTGAGAAGACCACGAAGGTGCTACAGTATAGTCTGCTCACACATACTTCAAGACATTTTCATATCTCTTTAGTAAAAAGTGTCTCCCATGTTCTTCTTTTTTGTTATTTTTATAATTGGTCGGCTTGCTAACAACGGTTGGATGTTTATGGTCGTGTCCATCGCCAAGTACGAGACTATCCGCCATATACGAAGCAACTATTAGGCTACAAATCGATTGTGGCTTAGGAGTTTTGGTTTAGGTTTGGTCTGGTACTTCTTCGGCATCACTTTTCTTGCAGACCGCTTCTGTTTCTCGGATGTATACTTATTCCTTTGGCATATGCAGGGTTGTATTTTGCAACGGTCCCTTTTTTGGCAACTGTCTATGATAGGTTTTGTACTCGGTGCTGGCTCAGGAATAGTAGGGACGCAAGTTTACATTGCTGCAAATGCTATATTCCCGAAAATGAGAGGGTGAGTGCATTGCGGTGGCTGCACGTGACGTTGGTCTGGGATGCCTTGCATGGGATATATTCAGGTACAGGGGTTTCTACATAAATTTGTTCAAACGTTATTATCAAATAATGATCGTGACCATTGTGTCCCGAATAATGGTCCCCCTCTTTCTGATATATCAAAAAAAGTACTTAACGTACCAACATACATATTATGGCGTCAGAATGCCGTCCTAAAGTCCACGAATCAGCAAAAAATGCATTTCCACGAAAATAGCGAAACTCCACTTTTTGCGATTAAAAGTCGACTCGGATTTTCATATGCGGTTTTTCAGCTCTAATGATGGCATTGACTAAGTTTACATAACCATAGAGTTTAAGAGCTATAAAAGTAAATGGTGCCCCCAGTCAGAGTACCCATCTCTCTGTCCTCTGTGCGTTTGGCCAGACTCCGTCATATACTGTTGCTGGGGGGGGGGGGTGTCGCCATTCCTCCCACACTGCATATGATAGTACCCATTTATACTCCTGGGTGGAGAGGCAAACGAGGTAAAGGGCCTTGCACAAGTACACAAAAACATGCCCACAGCGGACTCGTACCCTGATCCACTGCACCACATGTTCCCCCCCTTAAGACGAGGGGTAAAATCGGCTTAATCTAAGAGGGCGGCCATCTGTGGCTTTTGGGGCAGGATGCTGTTGTAATTAAAAGGAATGTCAAATTGAAATCGTTGTGGTCGACTTATCCGAAAAAGTTTCTTTTTAAACGATTTAAGATGCTTGAAGTCCCAACGACTACATTTTTTTTCAAGATGGACGTCAGCGGCACATTTTGGCTTTAGGTAAAATGAACAGTAATGGCAAATTAATGTCAGAATCGAAATCCTTGCGCTCGACTTCCCGAAAAAAGTGTCTGTGTAGATGATAATAGTGACGTTCTTCGCGGCAGATTTTAATTTTGGCCTCTTAACGAAAAATGCACGGGATTTTTTAGCGAGGGACTGTGGGCTAATAGGTCATAAAACGCAAATCAATCATCAAACCTTCTAGCCCTGGCAGAATAGTCACGGAATTGAGGTTTGGACCTATATAAATAATAAATAAATGCCAATAATATCGTTATGTTGCTATGATACGGCCCGATGTTTTTACTTAGGACGAATTCATTACTCAACTGGCGGGTATTTTCCGGTTCTGCCCTGTTCCGCGCAGTTCAATTAATGCATTGAGTTTGCTGAATTACTTAATCGTATTCAGGATTCAATGGATTTAGCGGATTTAAATGAACCGCCAGGAACCGGTCAGAACCGGAAAACGCCCGCGCTGTTTAGGATTGATTTGGTCCCTTACGGATCTCATTTTTTTTTTGATAGAGCTTTTCAGAACCAAGAAACATTTTATATATGAACAATCAAACATTAAATAAAATATTTCATTTTTTTTTTTTTTTTTTTTTAAAAAAAAACAATTCCCGACGCATCTTTTCTGCCGACTCTCAACTGAAGTCATCACAGCTAAGGAATTAAATAGCCGATTTTGATACCGTTTCGTATAGAAGTTCGTGTCCACACGGTCGGACTTAGTCCATCTTTATTACCGGTTCTAACGCTGGTCGGTATTAGCGTCGGACTTAAAGTGGCCATGTGAACGCGCACTGATCGGATATAAATTCTGTCGGTATTAGTATCGTACTTAAATTTGTGGTAGTGTGACGCGCATTTACTTTATTAGCGCATAGATCAGACAATACTTTAAGTCCGACTATCTCTTACCAAGTACTACACTGTTAACATTTCCGTAAATTAAGAAACAGATTTTCCGTAAATTTACGGATAATCTGTTTTAGAAAACATAAAAATAAAAAACATTAAAAAATAGCTAAAAATGTTGACATTTAACGGGAAATATTTCAAAATTTCTGGCAGCAATATTTCCGTAATTTTTTTTTGGTTCCGTAATTTTAATTACGGAAAAATTCTGTTAAAATACTATTTTTTTTTCCCATAATATGAGACAAATTTCTGTAAATACTGTCAAAGTTCTGTTAATTGACGAATTTCGGTAAATTTCCCCTAAAAATGACTGGAAATACTGCTGCCAGAAATTTTCCGTAATTTCGGACATTTTTTTTAACAGTGTAGCTGACCGTAGTGTTCGTGGCAACTGGCATCGGATTTATAAACTTACGCACCCCAAAGAAGGGTTAAAAATCCTGATTAACATTGAAAAGAAACATGGAAAACACTCGTTACTTATCGAAATCTTTTTATTCACGCACAGGAACCTAAACACCTTTTTACTTCTTGACAAACACAACAATACACAATATGCATATACGTCCCGTGATGAAAAAGTGTCGCGTCCGTCATCGTTTCATTTCAATTTTGGGTGAGATATCTTTAATTGATTTCAGGTTTAAACTTTCATTCACACGTAGTGCAGGTCAATATAAAGTTAGATAGCTCGCGTGTTTTTTTTCCTAATTTCGTGACCTGCTAATAAGGAATACCCCAACACTTTGTACATTCTTTTTGTCATCACTTATGGACAATTTTGCACAACCGTGTGACAGAACTATTTCTAGAACATTTTCTATATTTTTAGGTTTCCTTAGAATAATGGTTCAAGCTATAATATTAAACATTCCTAAAAAAAAGTTTGAAATACAAAAACTAAGACACAAGAAAGTCCGTCTGTGATGTTGTTTTGTAACACCTCCGTTACAATATGGCCTGATTCAAAGGTTTCCACCCCTTGTAACTTTTTAAACCAGGGTCCAAAGTACTTGAAAATTAGGGAAGTCGCTTAATGTTATTTCAACACAAAAATTCAAATTAATCTTCACCTTGAATGCTAACCCTAAGCCGATCAGGCTTAACCTTCCTCGAAGAGGACGAGGTAAGAAGAAGTCTGTTTTGGTTGTACATTCAAAACATGCATATGCATCATGGCGAGCTGGCCGTCCATCAGGGCGTAAACGCGCAACTAGACTTCAGTCCACTCTGGCCAAGGACCTGATTAGTTCCCCCCAGAGATTATAAAAAATCGTGCACTTTGTGATAGAAATGTACACTGGCACACACTTAAATGGGAACCATAACTCAACTTTCAAACGGGACCCCACTGATTGGACCTGTGGCGCCATGGGGTCATTTTTCAAATGGCCGCCACTCTTATTTTCAAAGTCGCATATCTCCGGTAATCACACCGATACGAATTTGGATTTTGTGTCTAACCTATGTTTTCAAGTCCAAGAACCAAATATGACATTATATTTTTAAATATCTTGTGTCCCGCCATTTTTTTCAATATGGCCGCCAAC
>JAMKCH010041212.1:0-14086 GCA_023653785.1 Ophioderma brevispina
CAATCTATACATGTACAGGGGTTGATACGGGCCTGTCCCTTTCATTTACAAAAAAGGTATCTGCTCGTAAAATATGAACTTGATTTGACAAAAGTACAGGTACGCATTGTAAAATAAACTGTATGCAAAGTATACTTGTTTGCCAGCATGGCTGCTCGTGCTCTCATTGGATTCGTGATTCTTCACAGTGTCACAGGTAGGAATTACACATTTTACCATATCTTTAACATCAAAACAGTTACATTACTTAGATAATGAGGATAATTTGACATCTAAGTGAGATAAAGAGTAAATATCACTCTAAAAGAGTCACACAAGCTAAAAACCCATTATTTTATTTGGAGTGATCAAATGCAAAATTTAAAAAAAAAAGTGCAAGGTCATTTCCCGTTCAACCATGTCTACACGTTAAAACTACAGCACAGGGTGTAATGGGAAGTTGGCATGCTTTTCTCACTTTAGTACTCTGCACTGTTCATCCAAGGTTTTGTTCAAGTTTTCAACCCTACCAAACTATAGTACAGGCACATCAGTTTTTGTTAGTAATAGTTTATTTTGGTGAAGCTCGTCTACTTCTTTGTTTGCTCGAAATTAGTGATTTCCTACTGTTAACATCTCGACCCAACATATCCCTTAAATCCCTAAAATGCTTTTCTTCTCTTTTCTCACCATCGTCTTTCTTTCTCCCTATCGGGCCTTAGCCAGGAATTTATTTGGGGTGCGGATTTTCCAGAAGTGGACCTTTCGAGCGCGAAGCGCGAACACTAACGGGTGGGTTGCAGGAGGGGCCCGCCTTAGGGCCTCTGATGGGGTCCCCCTGTTGAGGCTCCAGGGGGCAAAGCCCCCGGAAGCTCTGCGATTTTTGACAATGTGAACGTTAATGTTATGGTATAAAACCATTAATTTTCTGGAAATTGTATCTATTACTTTCCGATTTTAGTACAGATTTTAAGTTTCTTTGTGATTTTCTGCTTCATGTTTGAGTAATACTTCATTGGTTTAAAAAAAGCGGCAAATTTCAGCATGATAAAGCGGACCCTTTTTGCAAATTGCCGCTTCACATATTGCACTTTCTTCCTGATTACATTCTCAAACCTTACCCCCGCCAACATGTTCTTCCATTTTGTTCTCAACATATCCCCTCCCACAAACATTTTCCCTTCCTCCACCTTCGACCTCTCTTTCTTCTATCCTCCGCGTATATTCTTCCCCATTATAATTTCTCCCTTTCATTAACTATCATTTTCCCCCTTCTCATAATTCATTCTCAATCCCTATCTTCTCATCCTCTCAACCGAAGGTTCCATCTTTATCATTATTCTATATGCTCTCTATCTCCCCACTCTTAACTCATCAATCAAAATACACATTCTCATTTCCTTTTATCTCTTCCATATATTTAAAATCATGGAAATATCATATTGCTTTCAACCCTAATTACCAGTAAAATCTTGAAACATTTGACAAAAAATCTATTCACGTAGATATTAATAATTGTCCAACTTGATAATTTGTAATTATAATATTTAACATTGTACAAACAGTTTTAACAGAACCAACTCATCGTACATTGAAAGGAATGCTTACCTTAGAGCTGTGGAGGAAAATTATTTGAAGTTATCCCAGTTTCTGATTATTACGGAAATATGGGCCATATTGTTTGTTTGGGGTGGGAGGGCAACTATATTAAAATCAGAGGCATCTCAAAAAAAGGAAAATGTTATATAAGAGATGGAATAGAAATTGTCAAGGAATTCATTTGAAAGTATATTTTAATTTTATATACATTTAAATTTATTCATCACATAAGTGTACTGCGCACAACTACTTGTAGGAACAAGGAACACTTAAAGCAATAGGAAATGCAACACATTTTGAGATATGCCATTGTGACAAGTTCAACAACTAATTCCCCATTTATCCTAACACCTCTTGGATAAATTAAAGAACACAGAAAATGAAACAGAAAATAAAATGATGAAATGACATGTATAACGAATATTGTTTAGTTGAAGCACGCTGCACCAAAGTTCCTCGAGTGTTGCAGAGTAGACACAGCAGCGTTGTGTGTTACATCAAAGCTTTTGTTGTCAAATGTATTTACTGTATATTTTCGTAGGTACTTGTTATGTGACAGAGACACTCTTTTGAAATAATGTCATTCATCGGTGCTCGAGGAGCATCACGCACGGATCTGCTAAGAAAAAGCCTATTTTGTGATTTCACAAGAATCGATAAAACTCGCAAAAGAACTATAACGAGACATCGGAGACTTGTGACATTTCTCAGCAATGTTTATAAATAATATGCTAACATATCTATTAAGAAATATTTCAAAATACTTTTGTAGTTTTAGTTCCATATAAAACGAAAATCCTCAAAATGCAGGCAAAAAAAAAATCGAAAATCACGCAAATTCATGCAAAATTCAGGGCATTTAAGTAGTAATAACAATCTATTTTTATAAGCGATTATTGGTACTGTCCTTGGCTATCTTACAACAGAAATTTGAACTTCATAGCTTACAGAGAAGTCGAGATATGATACTGCTCCCTGATATTAGGCCCTTCACAATGGATTTTTAGTTTCCTGTTGCAGGTTAAAAATATTGGGGGCGGTCACTTTTCATTATTCATTATTTTTTTCATAAAAAATAAAAACAAAGAAAAACACTACCTTCATTTTTAATAAGCTATTTTACATAGAAGAAATTAGTCCTGACATTTATGGTTTCATCAGAAAACTTGCACCCCATAGCTTTAAAAAAAATGAAGAAAAGAAATGCACTACCTGTATCTCATTGTCTGAACGGAACAAAAATGACGGGAAAAAAAGAGAACAAAAGAACAAATCGGTGTATGCACCCTACCGAAAAAAAAAAAATAGAAAAAAAAAAATACTACTGGACTCCCCACAAAAAATAGAAATTAGGACTGACACCTGCAGTGCCAGGTCTAAAAAAAAGAAAAAGAAAAAGAAAACCACTCCCTGCACCAAATGCTCTAGAAGGAAAACAAACAAACAAAATATGAAAAGCAATGCACTACCTGCAGCTCATGTTCTAGAAGGAAAACAAAATCAGTGTCTGCACCATAGCACAAAAAAAAAACGGTGTCTGCACCCTAGCACAAAAAGCCAAAACGTGGCAAACAAACTGCTATGGCATCCCCAAAAAGAGTAGAAATTGGGCCTCTCGCTGTGTTGGTTAAATCGAGAGAACCTGCAGTGCCATGGCCTTTAAAAAAAAAAGAAAAAGAAAATCACTTCCTGCACCCCATGCTCCAGAATAGAAAACAAGGAAAGAAACAAAAAAGTGGCCAATGCACCTCATTGATATAAATAAACAAACAAATCAATAATAAACAACACCACTTGTCCCCCCCCCACCCCAAAAAAAACCAAGCTTGACATTAATAATTGCGTCAGAAATTTGCACCGTTTTTCTTCAAATCAGTCAATGTCAAGGACGGTCAGGAATCGATGATCAGTAGCTAGTCTCTACTTATTCTGGGCCAATCCTAGTTCTATGGCCCTTTGCTAATTTGAGACTGCGGTAAAATGCAAGAAAATGCTCCGATCGCCATATGGATGAATTTCTTTCAAACTTTCTGCGAAACTGGTGGAACTATTGCAAGAAAAACCTCAGAATACTTGGAAAAAAATCTTGACTCTTAAGGAAAACACAAATAATGAATTCATGAAAAATAATGAATTATTTTGGGATTCTTGGCATTTACGGGCGGGCGCCAACAGGAAACTAAAAAATAATTGTGAAGAGCCTTATAGACGAACACATTTGGTATGCATTTTTAAAAAACATTATGAACAAAATGTGAGATGTTCTCATGAGATTCCAATATCTTGATTTACTCAGGTAAGATGGTGTATGTACTTCACGTGTTGGAATTCGGAATCAAGAATAGATATAAATGGAGACGATGGTATGTTTATTGGTGGCTACAGAAGTGGCGATGATACCGGTGCATCTGTGTCATTCGAACGAGCGATAAGCACATACACAGGGTCAGGGTTGCCGAAGTGGTTCGAGTGAAAGAGATCACGATACGAAGACGCGGAAGCGCCAGGATACTGATATGCCACACTCAGGTGGCACACAGAGAATTCGGTTGCTTTTAAACTGTGTTTGTAGCTGAAAAAAGACGTTTACTGAAGGATAACAACAATAATATGGCCTGCTGATAGTAAGATCATGATTATGTATACGGATTCTCCCATTATAAGGACGAGAAGAAAAGTCCATTCACCGTTAGAAATATAAATAATCTAAAAAGTATGGTTTGTACTATCTACGGCCTTACTGTGTGGATGTAACAGGTTTTAAAAACAAGAAAAAAAATGAAAAGGGTAATTCAGTTGTACAGGGAGTCAAATTTAAGTGCTCTAAAAAAGTTGGTGGGCTCATAGGATTTTAAAATAAGGAATAGTTTTGACTGTCTTAAATGCTTATTACCAAAGTAGGGGCCCCAAAAGTCAGCGTTCCATTGCATTCAATGGACCTGACCTTGTTTTCCTCACTTCCACTTTTATTCAAATTAATATAGACGTCATTATACCCCACTGTCTTACACCATGATGAGGCAAATCTTCACATCATCTTTACCCCCAGCATTTATACAACCGTATTACCCATTCCATTTTGATAACGTATTTTGGGATTGCTAACTGTTTAGTTTATATTTATAATATTTTAATTTGGCGAAACTTCCCCCCCACCTCGCCAAAAAAAAAAAAAAATGGCCGTCCTAGTTTATGTTTTCCAGGGAGGTCTAAAATAGATTCCAAGAAAAAAAAATGTTAACGGGACCCCTGTATAGTGACAATTACAGGACACTATCGTCTTAATTGTATAGGAGGAGCCGAATATATACTGGTTGCACCATTATAATATAATGCTTCTTATTCGATGTGTGTGGTCTGTCGGCGTATCCCCCGAGAGGGGACAGATTCTTGTTTTCAAGACGACTCGGTAGTCCTCTATATATACCCCATGTGGCCCCCACGCGCCTTATATAGGCCAGCAAACCTCTCACACACCCCTTGGTATATAAAAATGGGCCTTAGTCCGGCCGCACCATGCAACACAAAACCCCCACCCCCCCCCACCCCCCCCCCCCACACGCACACAGGGCCTTAGGCCGACGCCCAAGTAAAAAACCGTAAATGAAAAGGGTCTCAGAAATCTATGTTCATATCTTCCATGTGTACGAATCACTCCCGCTACGGATACTACGTTCACAAGTCACAACCCCACGCGAATCTTTCCCAGGCCCCCCCCCCCCCCCCCCCCCCTTTATAGAAATGATGACTTCACGAATCGCTCCCAGCGAGGAGGAGCTCGCCGTCTTGTTAGTTGATTTCATACAACTTTGATGGGCCGAACCACTTATGCAATCCTCATGGCAGGTACGAGTTTTATTTTTGTGCGTGTGCATGTACAAAGGTCAAGCTCCATTAATAAATCTGATCAGTAATATTGCGCATTGCTCGCGTCTTGATTTGGTCATTATCAGCTTGCATAATTCATCGGCGCCCGTATATGGAAAAAATCAACAACCGCGAAACATTTTGGGAAATCACGGAAAAAAAATTGCAAACTAGCCAAGCGATCGCAACAAATTCGACTGCATGTGCAGCGTCACTCGTTTTTCAATATCCGTTACACGAATAACGAAATAAACCAAAAGCAGCGTGCTAGCACTGAAATTGCACCTTGGTTAGGTGATAAGATCTAATTAGTAGTATGGTGATTGATTGATTTCAAAAAAAGTGCGCTGGTGAGGCGATCGTCTGACCAAGAATGGCGGGTACATCGCACGGTGATGAAAATACAGGGTGTCCTCTTGTCTTTGGGTTTGCAAAACCCAAGAGGGACGAAGCAACTCGCAAAAAAGAAAAAAAGTCATCAAACGCAAATTAGACAAGCTTTAAAGTTCTTCCGTCGTTCTGCAATAGTATCTCTTACATCATGTTTTATTACAAAATATGATGGGGTGTCTCTAGTGGTGATCTTTAAAAATCGCATTGTCTCATCAATTGGTATTCTTGTTAATATTCTATGTTGCTTTGTTTTAAATTGATAAATATAGGTTGTATCTATCCCCATTTATTTTTCGTAGGGGATTGCAGAAAACTTTTTTTGGTATTCTTACGTAAATTTTCTCTTTGCATTGCCTGTCTTACCGTACTGGTTCCAGCATGTGTTCTCTTGTTGGACTTTGTTATGTTTTTTCTTGCTGCCTTATGGTATATGATGATGAAATGAATAATAGAATTAATAATAAGGACAGGCGAATGGTATCGTCGTTGAGGACTGTGTTGTTTTTACTGTATAATGCTTGATTAAATGGGTCCAAAAGTAGCCTTACTGGGGCTAGCGGGAGGGGGACCGGGGGGGACGGGGACCCCTACACTTTTGAAGTAAAGAAGTGCCCCTCCAACTTTTCACAATCGATTGATGATACACGTACACTAAAAACGATAGACGAGTATTGAAAATTGCTCAGCTAAAGTGCCAAGTGGCCACACCACTTTTTATATTGTTCATCCCACTGAATGTGGGAAAACTTTGGGGGCGATTCCTCTTACTGGAGGAACCCATATAGAGACATGAGGAGATTTCAGAAAGAAGCGCCCCAAATTTTCTCGACCGGTTTTTCCATATTTGGAAATGTTAACATGTATTAGATCACACCTGAATGAATAAGCCGGATACGCCGTTTAGTTGTAATAAGATATTTAGTAGTTTCTGTCGTGCACTACAGAAAGTCAAAGCATGGTGTTCTATGGGGGAAAATTACGATAGCAGGCAAGTCAAACAAGGTTTGCGGTTTATTTTTTTCAAAAAAAAATGGTTTGTCCAATAAACCTTCGAAACGTTTCGGTAGGTGTTCTAAACCGATCCAGTGAATTGAGAGAAATTCGTATCTTTCAAATTATCTCCTCCTGTCCCTTAACCGAGAGAGGAAGTATATAATATGTGCCGGTCTTGTTTTGTCTGTGGCAGGAGAGTGGTCCTCCGCGACTCACAGTCCGGGGAAAAAGTCTCATATTGAACTGCCCAGCATAGAATTAATTTCCTTGTTATGTTTATTACCTATGAACTAGAAAATACACCCCATTCAACCAGGATCAGTTGAAGTGTTACTGCATATTGTGTAAAAATTATTAGGGGGTACGCTTGTTATACCCGGGGGGCTTTAGCCGCATAAACAAACGTTTCGTACTGTCCTGTTTACAGGTATACTTTCGCAAATATCTTTTGTTACCAAATTAAATCAAATGTCAAATTCGGCCCTCCTGACATTACATTGAATTTGACCATCTTTGACGTTCGTCACACGACAACTGCAAAAACGCTTTGCTTAAACGGTCATGTGACGCACATTGACCAATCGCGTACGCAGAAGGTGACATACGAGGTAAACTGTAGATCATAGATAGGACAAAATATAAACTTTGGTCAACAACATAAGAATTGCATATAACTAGAGATATAAATAAAATCCAAATATCTTACATTCAGGTGAAATTATTCCTCGGCAAGTTTCTCAAACCGTAAGCGTAGGTGAAATGTGCATTTTGTTATGGAGCGAAGTACATCGCAACATGTGTGAGACACATGGCGTTGGACCCCCCGATATTCCAGTTGGCGTGGGGTAACGCAGTTACAGAGACAGGCGTTTCCGTCGAGATGCGGGGTCTAGATGTCAATAAATTGTACGCCGTCATCTGGGATACATGCTATTTTTACTTCAGTCGGAGTGAGTAAGTAAGAGACTTAGTCAAAGTGAAACAATATTTTAATTATTTTATCTTTATTAAATAATATAGTATAACTTAACTTAACGTCTACTGAGCATTTTTAAACAACACCAAATGGAGGTTACCTCATTTTTGTTATTTAAATCCAATGGCATTATATTTAATACACAAGAGTAAGGCTTGAATTTTGTTTATGACGTCAAATGAAATAGTACAAAAATGCTCATTATGACGTCCCTATGGCATAAGAAGTAAGGAAGATGGCAATACTGTAGATATGGTGGGAATATGTAATTGGGCTCAAAAAACACATTATAGTATTTTTTTTTTGTTAGCAATGGTTATATACAACAATCAGTTTTTTTGGTATTATAGTATTATAGCACGTTTATATACAACTAATCATGTCTATCAGTAGAAGCATAAAGGCACATGATGCTCGGATATTCATAACTTTTTAGTGAAAAAAAATCCCCTATTCTGCATGTTGTGTCTTTGGAAGTTGACCGTTTTGAGACATGCACAATTTATGACTTCATTCTGACGAAATGCTTGGATCAAGGGAAAGAGGATATTGTTACACTTGATACCAAAGTCGGTTCTCTGTGATATCCCTGCGTTGTACTTGGCGTGTTGGTACCTCTCTCCCGAAGGGGCTGGTTGCCCACCCCGTCCCTATCCATCACTTCGAGATTTCTTTTCGGTTACCAAGGGTAAACACATTAGCAAATTAATAAAACAAAAAATAAAGGGCCTAACATGGCCAACTTGCAACAAATATTATTTTTCTGATTTGTACTTATAAAATCTCATAGTACAACGTATCAAAAATGCATTGAATGCCTTGAAATCGTAGTTCAAAGGTTATTAAGGGTAAAAATATTCAAAGCCATCTGACTAACCTAAAACTCATACCATAATGTTAGGTATGTGATAAGGATTAAATGAATGTATAGTTTGCCATACTTCCGTGATCTAGCTATGGAATTATAGAAGCAAATAGGGTAGATTTCAATTATGCTAATTTTTATGTAATACACGGCTAAAAAGCAAGCTACCCATAGTATATAGTGCAGTAACTAACCTGTCCTGTCACATAGATTAAAAAAAAACCAGAATAGTTTACACACTCTGATGCTTCGTTCCTATGGTAACAAGGTACGACACTACTACTTGTTTGTAATTGACCTTGACCTAATTTGATAATTTACCCTTCAAATCCCTAACAGTATAAAATCGTACTTCTCACAAACTATACCTTGTTGGAATCCCTGTGACTAGAGGAACAAGATGATATATTATTTTCTTCAAAATATGTATTGACCCACGTAGAATGAAAGACAATTGGATATTTGACCTCTACCCTATTTTCTAATTATTTTCTTATCCACATGACAAAAAAAATAAATAAATAAAAAAACGAGAGCTATGAGTCAAGTGATTAGTTACCACCCTTTCAGGTTTTTTCCCCGACTTGCTAAAACCCCTTTTTTGGATCCAAATTATTTAATATAATTGTCAATTGACATTTTCTGCTCCTTTTCATCAAAAAACAAACATCCACCGGGGTATAAGTAAGATACAGGGTGATCCCAAAGTGATGGATAGGGGGGTCCCCTTCGGAAGAGAAGTACCAACATGGCTAGCACCACACAAGAATATTACAGGGACTTGATTTTGATACCAATAGACAGCTATGGTCCTCCTCTTTCTATTGATACCAAAATGAGTACCAACATGCCTAGCATTACGCGGGGCATTACGTCACAATGACGTTGTAAACTGTCAATTTCCATAGACACACAGTGTAGAGTTGGAGAAAATTCAATTTTTCGCCAAAAAAGTTAGAAGGACGCTTTTTATGTGCATTGGCAAAAATGAAAATGAGATGACCACTGATAAAATAATGATATGACATGTTTAAAAAAATCGCGAATTGACCAGGTACTACTAGGAAAGTAAACTAAAATTGTGTTATTGGATATATTGGGATTATATACCAGTAGTATAAAAAAGTATAAAGTATCCAATATTGATAATCTACTCTGACAACAATATGAATCTTGGATAAATCATCTCTTTACTTACGCCATACAAAATAGCTTGTGAAGATGGAAAGTGGGGAACGAGTTGCCAGGGCGAATGTCCCAAATGCCTAAATGGAGGAATCTGTGATGACCGATCAGGAAAATGTGTCTGTGCACCAGGTTTCAGTGGAACAAACTGTCGAACAGGTTAGAAGACTTTACTATTTTTGCTCAACTGCAATGCAAAAGGGGAGGGGATTCCATGTGGACCCAGGACTTCGTTTTTTGCGCGCCATGTTTTAAAACGAAATTATTTTTGCCCAAGATTTTATGTAATTGCGTAAATATCAGTTGTGCATATTCTGTTGGAAAATAAATTCAAATAGCATAAATAAGCATTTTGGTGCCGCTATTCAAACTTTATTTTGCCCCTTAAATCGTACTGAAGTAACTTTTTTTTTTATTTCGACAATGTAATTGTATTTATGTCCTACTATTACGAGCCAAATTTTATGGAAAAGTCCTTCGGGAAAGTGGTTTTACATTTTTGGGCGGGAGAATTTAGTGCGCTTCATAAATCGTTTTTTGGACCGCAATTTTGAATTTGTATAACCGATTTATTTATTTGTTTCCTTTTTATGTGGTCGTGTTGAAGTACCAGTACCCCATCATTGACCAGAGTTTGGGTAAAAAATTCCAACGGCAAAGTGGTTTTCAGAGGGGTCCACTTGGACTCCCCCATTTGCACCAACGGGAGTACAGACGACGTTATACACTTATAGCGTTAAGATATCATACGCCGCATATGAGATGAAAATAAATAAAACTGAGTATAAAACAGACTTTGATTTTAGTTCACCCGTTACCTAATGTCCACGTAATATGGGGGCTCGTATGGAAAGCCATAGGGTCATAAGTTATTGTCTGATTAAAATATTCAACAACGCGTTGCGAGCCTTCACAACGCGTTGCGAGCTTCACACCGCGTTGTGAAGGCCAACAAGCCAAAAGGGTCATGACGCGTTGTGAGAGAGTCAAAACGCGTTGTGGAAATTGCCGAGATTTAACAACGCGTTGCAGTGTCGGACAATAAGAATGATGAATTGCGAGCCTTTACAACGCGTTGCGAACCTTCACAACGCATTGTTGTGGCTCTTCACAACGCGTTGTGACTCTCTCCCAACGCGTTGCGCAATCCGGTTATGACCTTATGCTTGATTGCCTTCACAACGCTTTTGTGAGGCCGGACGCATTATTAATTCTCTACAACGCGTTGTAAGAATTCTCAACGCGATGCAAGCATTCATAACGCGTTGCGAGCTCCACAACACGTTGTGAAGATCCACAAGCCAAAAGGGTCAAAGCGTTTTACTATAGTGATCATAGTGATCAATTTGTGTGACATATTTAAAAAAAATAGACCCACAACGCACTGCGAAGTGTTTAGCAACACGTTGCGTCCCTTCCCAATTAATGCGCTGCGAGTTTTTACAACGCGTTGCGAGCTTCAAAACGCACTGTTAAGGCAAGGGTCATCGCGTATTGACGGAACGCGTTGTGAAAGAGTCACAACGCGTTGCCAAGATTTCACAACGCGTCACAGCACCGGAATGCTTTGTGAAGGCTTGGCAAATGCGTTGTGGGTTAATTTTTGGAAAAACTTCACACAGACATCATTATGATGTGTGTAAAAAGTACGGAAATCGTCATCTAATTGCCGACACTTTGCAAAAGCTGTTTGGGTGAACTCCGGCACCGCGTTCTGACATTCTCACAAAGCGTTTGCGGCATACGTTATGACCTCTATTAATACATGGTACAGTCCTTCTGCTGTTGTTTTGTGGTCCTTTTTCCATCGGGGGGCTAGGGGATAACCAAGTGTATGGAATCATATTAAATCTTAAAATCATATAACCCCTCTGGTCCACAAATAAATAAACATTTGAGAATTCGATACTGCTGTGTGTTCAATTTAACTGGCCAGTTTTTAATCATTTATTCGAAAAGGGAAAAGAACATAAACAAACATCATGAGAGAATGTTGTTGGGCAAGCTTTGACCTACAACTTTGTGCCAGAACCAAAATCCGCAAACTTATTGCGTCTTAACGTCATTTCTATCCAATGACAGTGTTTTCAAAAGAAAATTTAGTGTCAACGACCGATATTATAATGTACACGGTTATTTTGTAGAGAGACGGCGGGGTATTTGTGCACCAACCGATCGTGGAGGTGTGGTAAAAACCTGGCTATAAACAATGGCCCACATACCGGGCCCATTGGAATATCTTGAGCTCATGGTTTGCTGAAGTATACATATCCATTGGTCTCTGCTATTGGGAAAAAGAAATAGAACATTGGAGGGGACATTTTATTTATTGAAGAAATTGTGCAGTTTAGATGCGGGAACATACAGTTCGTGATTGTAATAATTATACGAATTTACACTGGTTTTCCCTTAGCCCCCTCGATGGGGACTACAGAATTGTTATGCTTTGGTTATTTTGGTCACGTCCCATAGTCTATCTGGCTTGTCATGGACTCGTACTTATTTAAAATCATAGTATTACAAATTGATTATGCCCGAAAGCAAAAGCACACGTAGTGGATGAAACGCCTTCTCGTAATCTTTTAAACCAGTAGTTACAAGTAAACATTTAGTCAGAACATTATTTTATAGCTACTTTCTGATTTATGCCTACTTTCATGACTACATGGCATTTGATTAGTATAATTTATTTGTGTAAATGTCATTATTTTCTTATGATACGTGTTTCAATCAAATAAGTCATGAGGAAGGAATCGATTGGACAAGACGGAGAAATACGCTGTTCTGGTTCTGACCCAATGGCGAGACGGATAGCCAAGGGACGCTCTTCTGTCTACATCACCCCATATGGATGTTCTGTGCTGCCGGATTTAAAGTGATAGAATTGTAATTGACGGTAAGACACTGTAATCAATTTTAAACCCCCCGCAGACTTACCCTCGTAGTGTGGGTATTGGTGTGACATCAAAAACAAGCTCCCTTGATTTTGTGATATTGTTTTGCTGTTTGGATTGATGGGGAGGCCGACTACCTTGGTCTTTGGAGGTCACCACGACTTGGCCTGGATGTTGCATACGGCGGTCCGGTAAATACTTAGAATTCCCGTTTCTAACATTGAAAAAAAGTTGGCGCCTGTTTGAAAATCTCCAAAGACTGAATAATACCGAAAGGCATTGTGGGAAAAATGGATTCGCCCGGAGAGATTGCGTGTTAACTTTTCTGTGTGTCTGGCGAGTACCGAATACCCTACAAAACATTCAATTTTTCCTCTCCGGCTAGGTTCTATAGTTCAGACCCAATTACGATACATATTTAAAACAAAACATAGTAACGGACCCACTGAGGCCAAAACTTCCATAGAACCTCTTCGTTTTCGGGAGATATTTGAGCTTTACTTTCTTTTAAACACCATTCTCTATGACGGACTGTAACGTTAATCTCTCGCGCCAGTACCCAATTTAGATAATATCTTTCGCAGTCTGTGACACAGACTACACACTTTCCCGGACCGCCGTAGATGTTGCAAATGGTGCAATCACCAACTCAGTATGACAGAGGAATCATTTAATTCGACCACCAAAATCTTGACTCTATGAGTGAACCTTAAACCTTTACAAGGCCATATACGTGTTTTAATTCTTGTCTACAAAACCTAGATAAACTATAGCTTATTTAACTTTTTAATTTAACAAGACGGATTAATGATGTATGTTTTAAAGTGGACACGACTGCGTAAACATCAGTCTTACATTTTCGTACCTCAAGTATTGGCCATGGAATCAAAGGAACATTGTTCATTTTGATTACATACTTCGCAAAGTAAACCATTTTTCCACATAAAAAACAATAATACATTTTAATATTACCATTTATTGGTTAGGCAATTGTAAAGGTTTGGCACCTTTTTTCATGAAAATGAATAAATGCAATCTGCAATCTCAATTTTCTTTTCTGAAATATCCAGTGATCAAGGGAACATACACTATCTACTTGACTCAGCAAGCACTAATGGCATTAATTGACAATAAATCCATCTGCTATTCAGCGGACAAAGCACGTCATATTCCCCTTTGTTATTTGGAACTGCAGACCTTATGTAGCTCTTTGTTACTGTCCACACAGTTGAATAGATGTCAGGTGTTGTAGATTGGTTATCCATGCCCAGTTTGGGTAGATGTTTCACATAGAAGTCTCAAGTTCGCAAAGAGGTTTTGCCTTTGATTCCGTCA